>CM031950.1:19337859-19497859 GCA_018749465.1 Paracanthobrama guichenoti
GCATATAAAGTCAGCACTCCTGCAGTTTAACACAGTGGTTAGTTCACACGGTTTGCATGTTCATTACGGGCGTGAGACATACAGGCACCATGTTATTTTACTAGCATTTAACAGAAGCCCCTATTTAACAGAAGCCCCTTCACAGCACACACACAGACTCAGAAACAACACGATCTGTCTGACCTGATGTAAACGCCACTGCCGGCTTTCCTCTCTTTTCCTCTTTCAGCTGCCTTTCCTTCCGCTCTCCTCTCCTGTGCTCTTCATTATTTGACCTCATTCAAAATGTGCAACGGCTCTTCGTGAGTCAGTAAACTCTGTCTATCTGAGTCACACGCATATGAAACCACAGTCTAGTTTCCAGACAAAATATCCTTCAAAGAAGACTTTCATCTGAGAGGCAATGCTGTATAACACACAAAGACTTTAGAGGATGCATGTTTAATATGAGCATTTTAAGCATAACATGTGCATTGAAACATGGTGTCAGAAATCTTAAAATGGAACAAAACAAATCACATTCCAGATATCCTCTGCAGACGAGTCTTAATAATATATTGTGAAATGTCACGTCTCTGGAATCTGGAAAACAACGGGTCATTGAATACTATGAAACTATGCAACATTTAATATACACCTACATTTGTTTATAGTTTGTGTGTGTGTGTTTGTAGTTTCTGTGTGTGTGTGTGTGTGTGTGTGTGTGTGTGTGTGTGTGTGTGTGTGTGTGTGTGTTTGTAGTTTCTGTGTGTGCATGTTTGTTTGTAGTTTCTGTGTGTGTGTGTGTGTGTGTGTGTGTTGTAGTTTCTGTGTGTGCATGTTTGTTTGTAGTTTCTGTGTATGTGTGTGTGTTTGTAGTTTCTGTGTGTGTGTGTGTGTGTGTGTAGTTTTTGTGTGTGCGTGTTTATTTGTAGTTTATGTGTGAGTGTGTGTGCATGTGTGTGTTTGTAGTTTCTGTGTGTGCGTGTTTGTTTGTAGTTTCTGTCTGTGTGTGTGTGTGCACATGTGTGTGTAAAATGTGTGTTTGTAGTTTCTGTGCATGCATGTGTGTGTTTGTAGATTGTAGTATTTGTAGTTTGTGTGTGTGTGTTTGTGTGTGTGTAGTTTCTGTATGTGTGTGTGTGTGTTTGTAGTTTCTGTGCATGTTTGTAGTTTCTGAGCATGCGTGTGTGTGTGTGTTTGTAGTTTCTGTGCGTGTTTCTAGTTTCTGAGCATGCGTGTGTGTGTTTGTAGTTTCAGAGCATGCGTGTGTGTGTGTTTGTAGTTTATGTGCGTGTTTGTAGTTTCTGTGCATGCGTGTGTGTTTGTAGTTTCTGTGCGTGTTTGTAGTTTCTGAGCATGCGTGTGTGTTTGTAGTTTCTGTGCGTGTTTGTAGTTTCTGAGCATGCGTGTGTGTTTGTAGTTTCTGTGCGTGTTTGTAGTTTCTGAGCATGCGTGTGTGTTTGTAGTTTCTGTGCGTGTTTGTAGTTTCTGAGCATGCGTGTGTGTTTGTAGTTTCTGTGCGTGTTTGTAGTTTCTGAGCATGCGTGTGTGTTTGTAGTTTCTGTGCGTGTTTGTAGTTTCTGAGCATGCGTGTGTGTTTGTAGTTTCTGTGCGTGTTTGTAGTTTCTGAGCATGCGTGTGTGTTTGTAGTTTCAGAGCATGCGTGTGTGTGTTTGTAGTTTCTGTGCGTGTTTGTAGTTTCTGAGCATGCGTGTGTGTTTGTAGTTTCAGAGCATGTGTGTGTGTGTGTTTGTAGTTTCTGTGCGTGTTTGTAGTTTCTGAGCATGCGTGTGTGTTTGTAGTTTCTGTGCGTGTTTGTAGTTTCTGAGCATGCGTGTGTGTTTGTAGTTTCTGTGCGTGTTTGTAGTTTCTGAGCATGCGTGTGTTTTTGTAGTTTCTGTGCGTGTTTGTAGTTTCTGAGCATGCGTGTGTGTTTGTAGTTTCTGTGCGTGTTTGTAGTTTCTGAGCATGCGTGTGTGTTTGTAGTTTCTGTGCGTGTTTGTAGTTTCTGAGCATGCGTGTGTGTTTGTAGTTTCTGTGCGTTTGTAGTTTCTGAGCATGCGTGTGTGTTTGTAGTTTCAGAGCATGCGTGTGTGTGTTTGTAGTTTCTGTGCGTGTTTGTAGTTTCTGAGCATGCGTGTGTGTTTGTAGTTTCAGAGCATGTGTGTGTGTGTTTGTAGTTTCTGTGCGTGTTTGTAGTTTCTGAGCATGCGTGTGTGTTTGTAGTTTCTGTGCGTGTTTGTAGTTTCTGAGCATGTGTGTGTGTTTTGTAGTTTCTGTGCGTGTTTGTAGTTTCTGAGCATGCGTGTGTGTTTGTAGTTTCTGTGCGTGTTTGTAGTTTCTGAGCATGCGTGTGTGTTTGTAGTTTCTGTGCGTGTTTGTAGTTTCTGAGCATGCGTGTGTGTTTGTAGTTTCTGTGCGTGTTTGTAGTTTCTGAGCATGCGTGTGTGTTTGTAGTTTCTGTGCGTGTTTGTAGTTTCTGAGCATGCGTGTGTGTTTGTAGTTTCAGAGCATGCGTGTGTGTGTTTGTAGTTTCTGTGCGTGTTTGTAGTTTCTGAGCATGCGTGTGTGTTTGTAGTTTCAGAGCATGTGTGTGTGTGTTTGTAGTTTCTGTACGTGTTTGTAGTTTCTGAGCGTGCGTGTGTGTGTTCGTAGTTTCTGTGCATGTGTGTGTAGTTTCTGTGCATGTGTGTGTTTGCAGTTTCTGTGCATGCGTGTGTGTGTGTGTTTGTAGTTTCTGTGCATGTGTCTGTAGTTTTTGTGCATGCGTGTGTGTGTGTGTGTTTGTAGTTTCTGTGCATGTGTTTGTAGTTTCTGTGTGTATGTGTTTTGTAGTTTATTTTGTGTGCATGTGTGAATGTGTGTGTTTGTATTTTTTGTGAGTGTGTGTGTAAATGTGTGTGTTTGTAGTTTCTGTGCATGTGTGTGTTTGTAGTTTCTTTGTGTGTGTAGTTTATGTGCTGTGTGTGTGTGTGTGTGTGTGTGTGTGTGTGTGTGTGTGTGTGTGTGTGTGTGTGTGTGTGTGTGTGTGTAATCCAATCTCCGGCCCCAAAGAACAGAGCACTATTGTCCAGCAGACAGAAGACATGTGGGAGGGAAGAATGGAGGGATAGATTACTGCAAACGTGATGAGTGAGCTGAAAAGCTTGTAAAGGAGTGAAGCTGAGTCACCGCACGCAGAGAGAAAGAAAGAGAGAGAGACCGTGTTCACATTACGAGAGTGTGTATATATCTGCCCTGCATCTGTCCATCTGCAAGCGCTCGATAAATACCAGGGCTGAACCAACAGAGGATAAGAGAAGCTGCCTGCCATTTGAAAGCAAAAAACAACTCTCACTAAGAGCATGTGAACGTCAGCACAGCCAGACCTGGTGAGAAATGAGCAGGCTTCAAGGAATCTGACTTAAACCAACACGGTCCTGCCGAGCCCCTTAACACAGCAGTGTGTCTATAATGCATTAGAGCACGGTCTAAATGTGCTGACTGTGAGCCGACTGCAAACACACATGCAGTGATGCACCCTTACCCGGATCTTAATAAAAGCCACGGCCAGCCTAGGTTAGTTTTGCAATTTATAGGATCAGATTAGTAGCCGTCCGGTATCTCTCATATGAATGACGTTAGACAAGCAGTGCTGGACGGTACAAGCATGTTGATTGGTAAATCTGCAGATAAGAGCAGCTTTACACACATCATGATGTTATAAGGGGAATATTGAATTCCTGAGCGTCAACGTCACGCGAGCCTGAAGGAATTTATACAGCCGACATGAATTATAGTCTGGTACTCTAAACGCTGGATGAACGACTGCAGTGTAACATCTGAACACTGAGAGAAGCACAGACCAATGCTTTACACATGTACTATGAAAATACAAAGTGCTTCTTGTGGTTTTATTCTAGCCAAACCGAATCAGCCACATAAATAGGTATGACAGTGAACTGACATACCCTCACAACAACATCCTTTTATACTAGATCTACATATAATATACTGTGAAGATTTACAGTATGTCAAATGTTATACAAAATTATGGTAACACTTTAGTTTAGGGTTCAATTCTCACTATAGTTGCTTATTAGCATGCATATTACTAGGATATTGGCTGTTTATTAGTACTTATATAGCACATATTGATGCATGATCATACACTAAAAATGCTGGGTTAAAAACTCAAGTTTGGTTGAAAATGGATCAACCCAGCAATTGGGTTGTTTTAACCCAGCTATTGGGTTGTTTTAACCCAGCAGTTGGGTTAAATGTTTGCTTAAAACAACCCAATTGCTGGGTTGCTTTTTAGAGTGTAACTATTTGGCAGTGTCTCAAATCCCACTTTGCGTCGCACAACACAAAAAGTAAAAATCACATTATTTTCAATGTCTGCATATTGTTCTATATAATATATGGGCTCAGTTTTGCTTATATTATGGCTATTTATTACGTATGCACCATACAAAATGAACATAAATACATTTAAATACAAATAATAAATACAAAAACATAATACACATTTTTTTAATAAATGTAAAAATTATTATTATATAATATGACTCACTGTAAAAAAATATTATATTATATTGGTTATATTGTGGCTGTTTATTACATATGCACAGTACAAAATAATAAAAAAATGTCAAAATTTTTACTCAGTTTAAAAAAGAATTGGGTAACACTTTATTTTACCGTGTCCTTATTACATATGTCACATACTTAGTAATAACAGTAAATTATGCATGTTTACATGCAACTAACCCTCAACTAAACCCGAACCCTATAGTAGCACGTTTAAGTTGTCAACTTGTAATGTGAAGTTACACCTAAAGTTGAATCTAAATTAGGTTATAAATTAATGCATCAACTTTAAGTCATATCAAATAAATAACCTAAGAAAACAAATGTGCATGTTAATGTTTACAGTGCATTATTTTCAAACACGATGCGACTTTGTAGTCTATATAACTTAAATAAAACGCTATAGCGACAGTATTTTGGGCATCATCGGTGCAAATATCAGCTTGATAACAAAAATGCTGGTGCCTAGACAAACATCTCCGTGTGTTCTGAGACACAGCTCTGGTCCGAACTCAAACCAAACCTAACCAAGCCATAAATAAATCCGCGGGGTTCGCGCCTTACCTCACGAAACAAGTGCGCTTTACTCCGCGTCCTCTCCAATGCGCGTCAATGCGTCTTAATCCAAAGGGTCTGTGATGAAGCGTCTCTGCGGGTCTCCTCTGGGTCTCTGGTTCTGAGCTCGGGAAACTCAGGATATTTATTCCGGAGGTGATGATGCTGATGCGGGGCGGGGAGAGGGACAGTCCCACACACACCGGCGGAACTAGTCCGATAAGTGTGTTACATCCGTGAGTAATGACATCTCAGTGATGTAATACTGAACACAGGGAGTGTGTGGGCACTTAAGCCCTATGTATGACAACATCAAATTTTAGAAACTGTCAAATATTGTAAAGAAAGACAGCAAAAAACACGAAACAAATGTTTTGAAGCGATAAAACAATTAGAGTTTTCTGACCTTATATTTCCCCAGTCTGTCAGTGCTTATAAAAGACTTTGTGCTTTACTCAGCTGAAAATTAAGACAGCAAATTAGAAGAGTAAATGACCTCGGGCGCCTGTGCTGTTAACCACTGACACTGGTGTATATTTAGTAGCTTATTCCTCTATTATGTGGGTGTATATATAAAGTGTGTGTTTTTGAGGGAAAAATCTGTGACGTCTCATCTTGCATCATGGAACCAGGCGGATTCTAAAAACCATTGGTCTGCGATTATAAGGATACGAGAACTGCGAACGTAAGAGTTTTAGTTGATAGTTCAAAAGAGGCTCACGTTAACTAGAGACGCCGGCTATTATTGACAGAGTGGCAGCGCGGCTGTGTGATATTGCTTTTACAGTTCAAAAAACAAGGTAATAATGAGTAACTTACATTCAATGACTTGTTTAGTTTCTGCTTAAAAACATAGTTGTTTGATCGAATCAATTGTGTGGATGATTCAATGACTCACTTGTTTCGTCCCCTGTTGTTGAGCGAATCGATTGTGTGGATGATTCAATGACTCACTTACTTGTTTCGTTCCTGCATAGAAACATTGTTGTTAAGCGAATCGACTATATGGATGATTCAGTGACTCACTTGTTTTGTCCTGTTGTTAAGCGAATTGACTGTGTGGATGATTCAATAACTCACTCACTTGTTTCATCCCCTGTTGTTAAATGTATCGACTGTGTGGATGATTCAATGACTCACTCGCTTGTTTTGTTACGGCATTAAAACGTTTAAACAATAAGAGCGTGGCGTTAGCAAGGTCATGGGTTCGATTCCCAGGGAAAGCAAGAACTGACAAAATGTTAAAATGTGTACCTTGAATGCAATGTAAGTCGCTTTGGATAAAAGTGTCTGCCAAAATGCATAAATGTAAATGTAAAACATTGTTGAGTGAATTGATTGTGTGGTTGATTCAGTGACTCAGTTACTTGTTTCATTCATAAATGAATCAGTTGAATGAATGATTCAATGTCCACTTATAATAGTAACTTAATTGTCGCCACCTACTGGTGTAGAGATGTAATCCCCACTAACACTCCAGACTTTGTCACTCAATGTTACTTTAATTCACATTAATTAATGTATCAGACGCTTTTATCACAAGCAATTTTTCATTGAGCCAACAATGCCAAATAATATAAACTGGATTAGTAAACCAACTAGAGAAGTGAAATGCAGAAAAGAAGAGAAAGATAACTATATTTTATACATTATATTGCTCTTCGTGACAGTCTGTGTGTTTGTATTGTGTGACTCAAGCATGTTTATTATCTGTATAATGTTACACACAGATTATCTCCTTGTATCATCAAGTATTATGCACGTTAACAGGAAACTTCTGAGTAAACACATAACGAGAGCAGCTGGGGCGGTTCAGGACGTCACATCTACGCTATCTTCCTCACTCACACCAGCTAGTGACCAGAACGGACCGTCACCAAACAGCCATACGCACATGACCGAAGAACTTCTTAAATGTGGCAACATGCGATTCATAAGAGCATCTGAAGATTTATTAGCTGTTTACCCTACTATTTATTTACTCAACGATGACATATTTTCCACAGGCCACATCCGATAGTTTCTGTATCGCTCTGGCCAAAAATGTCACTAGAATCACTTTCAGAGAGCAGTAGTAGTTTCATAATGACGCAGGACATCTGGCTTATCATGTTACTGTGGCTATTTAGGAACAAACACTGAGGAACGAATCCATTAAAGCAACCTTTTATTTGGACATTTAAAGAGAAAACGGCTAATGACCATAATGAGTCCTGAAAGCACTGATTTCAGGACTCAAATGACCCATGCAGTCAAATGATTTTTTATCTGATATCATTACACAAATAAGATTTTATGTTATGTTATTTGTTATAAGAAAGTTATTATGTTGCTTTTTATACATTAGACCAAACAAGAATACTTGACCTTTTATAAAGTTGCATTGCTCCCAATAGATTTTAAAACAATTCAGTAGAAATTCCAACAAATTTAGATGTCAGTCCTTTGACAGAAAAAAAGAGAAACAAATGAAGGAAACTCCAGCATTCAAGGCTGAGAGAGGTTATATCTGTAAATCTGTCCTCCTGGAGGGTGGCACCAGAGGAAGTCATCATTAACAGCTCACTTTTGTCAGGAAATGATCACAAGAGTACGCAGCAGTGATTCAAGCAATGGGTGAAACGTATAAACCTTTATATAATGCACATCATTTCAGTAATTTATGCATTCAACATAAATAGCCTATATGAAAATATCTTTTAAAAGGTGACATTTTTCACTATTTAAACTCATGTGTTAAACACTAAATGAGTTAGTCGTCATGAGTTGTCAAAATCAGTTTGAAGATTGATTGTGTTCATGAACTCTCCAGTGTTGTGTTTAGTATAGTAAATATTGTATAATTCATTGTAATAGGGGTGAGCGGGGCACAATCTAACGCAGGGCTAGGTGTAAACTGGTTTAAAAGTTTCCACAAATGCCAGCATCACAAAACTTAGTGTATTAACTAGTTGCCATATCAACACTACTTCCAAAAAAGTTGTGACACTGTAGAAATTGTGAATAAAAAAGGAACACAATAAATTTACAAATCTCATAAACTTATATTTTATTCACAATAGAATATAGATAACATATCAAATGTTGAAAGTGAGACATTTTTAAATGTCATGCCAAATATTGGCTCATTTTGGATTTCATGAGAGCTACACATTCCAAAAAAGTTGGGACAGGGAGCAA
The DNA here is from genome assembly GCA_018749465.1 of Paracanthobrama guichenoti. Taxonomy (NCBI): domain Eukaryota; kingdom Metazoa; phylum Chordata; class Actinopteri; order Cypriniformes; family Gobionidae; genus Paracanthobrama; species Paracanthobrama guichenoti. The sequence continues at coordinate 19,346,149 of CM031950.1, forward strand.
TAAGAGGCCGGAAAAGTTAAATGTACAAATAAGGAACAGCTGGAGGACCAATCTGCAACTTATTAGGTCAATTGGCAACATGATTGGGTATAAAAAGAGCCTCTCAGAGTGGCAGTGTCTCTCAGAAGTCAAGATGGGCAGAGGATCACCAATTCCCCCAATGCTGCGGCCAAACATACTGGAGCAATATCAGAAAGGAGTTTCTCAGAGAAACACTGCAAAGAGTTTGAAGTTCTCATCATCTACAGTGCATAATATCATCCAAAGATTCAGAGAATCTGGAACAATCTCTGTGCGTAAGGGTCAAGGCCGAGAAACCATACTGGATGCCCGTGATCTCCGGCCCTTAGACGGCACTGCATCACATACAGGAATGCTACTGTAATGGAAATCACAACATGGGCTCAGGAATACTTCCAGAAAACATTGTCATGAACACAATCCACCGTGCCATTCGCCGCTGCCGGCTAAAACTCTACAGGTCAAAAAAGAAGCCATATCTAAACATGATCCAGAAGCGCAGGCGTTTTCTCTGGGCCAAGGCTCATTTAAAATGGACTGTGGCAAAGTGGAAAACTGTTCTGTGGTCAGACCAATCAAAATTTGAAGTTCTTTTTGGAAAACTGGGACGCCATGTCATCCGGACTAAAGAGGACAAGGACAACCCAAGTTGTTGTCAGCGCTCAGTTCAGAAGCCTGCATCTCTGATGGGATGGGGTTCATGAGTGCGTGTGGCATGGGCAGCTTACACATCTGGAAAGGCACCATCAATGCTGAAAGGGATATCCAAGTTCTAGAACAACATATTCTCCCATCCAGACGTCGCTCTCTTTCAGGGAAGACCTTGCATTTTCCAACATGACAATGCCAGACCACATACTGCATCAATTACAACATCATGGCTGTGTAGAAGAAGGATCCGGGGACTGAAATGGCCAGCCTGCAGTCCAGATCTTTCACCATAGAAAACATTTGAGCATCATAAAGAGGAAGATGCCACAAAGAAGACCTAAGACAGTTGAGCAACTAGAAGCCTGTATTAGACAAGAATGGGACAACATTCCTATTCCTAAACTTGAGCAGCTTGTCTCCTCAGTCCCCAGACGTTTGCAGACTGTTAGAAAAAGAAGAGGGGATGCCACACAGTGGGAAACATGGCCTTGTCCCAACTTTTGTGAGATGTGTTGATGCCATGAAATTTAAAATCAACTTATTTTTCCCTTAAAATTATACATTTTCTCAGTTTAAACATTTGATATGTCGTCTATGTTGTATTCTGAATAAAATATTGAAATTTGAAACTTCCACATCGTTGCATTCTGCTTTTATTCACAATTTGTACAGTGTCCCAACTTTTTTGGGAATCAGGTATGTAGAGGAAAAAAATGCGCCAAAATGAAAGAAATCTTTGGAAGATATCTGGTTTAACATTTATTAAACCAGAGCAAAAGTAAATTTCTTACTGAAATTGATTTAATTACGTTTTTAGTGTTTATATAAAATGATGATATAATATATACACCGATCAGGCATAACATTATGACCAGTTGAAGTGAATAACACTGATTTTCTCTTCATCACCTGTTAGTGGGCGGGATATATTAGGCAGCAAGTGAACATTTTGTCCTCAAAGTTGATGTGTTAGAAGCAGGAAAAATGGGCAAGCGTAAGGATTTGAGTGAGTTTGACAAGGGCCAGATTGTGATGGCTAGACGACTGGGTCAGAGCATCTCCAAAACTGCAGCTCTTGTGGGGTGTTCCCGGTCTGCAGTGGTCAGGATCTATCAAAAGTGCTCAAAGGAAGGAACAATGGTGAACCGGCCACAGGGTCATGGGCGGCCAAGGCTCATTGATGCACGTGGGTGTGAAGGCTGGGGAACACATGGCACCAGGATGCACTATGGGAAGAAGGCAAGGCGGCGGAGGCAGTGTGACGCTTTGGGCAATGTTCTGCTGGGAAACCTTGGGTCCTGCCATCCATGTGGATGTTACTTTGACACGTACCACCTACCTAAGGATTGTTGCAGACCATGTACAGCCTTTCATGGAAACGGTATTTCCTGGTGGCTGTGGCTCTTCCAGCAGGATAATGCTCCTGCCACAAAGCACAAATGCTTCAGGAATGGTTTGAGGAGCACAACAACGAGTTTGAGGTGTTGACTTGGCCTCCAAATTCCTCAGATCTCAATCCAATCGAGCATCTGTGGGATGTGCTGAACAAACAAGTCCGATCCATGGAGGCCCCACCTCACAACTTACAGGACTTAAAGGATCTGCTGCTAACATCTTGGTGCCAGATACCACAGCACACCTTCAGGGGTCTAGTGGAGTCCGTGCCTCGACGGGTCAGGGCAGCAAAAGGGGGACCAACACAACAGGAAGATAGTTTGTAGATCAGATAAAATGATATAGTATGTTTATACACAATGCGCCCCACTATTAGAACTATGCTATTCTACGACGCTACTGATATATATCACATAACAACTTTTATGACTATATATATACTTTTATAACTTTATTTTTAACTATGCTGTATAGCTGTGTTTTGCTCAAAAATTAGTTCATTTTAATTATAAAAAAATGGCATTATTAAGTGAATAATTTTTATTGACAAAATATTTTAGTCTGTCATGCATGTATATATATATAATTTTTTAATTTTAATTTTTTTTTAAGATCAGATAACATTTTAAGTGGCATTTATGGGGCATGTTCACATCTCACGTCCATTCTTTCAGGGTAAATAAAGAAAAACACTTTGTTAAGTGTCCTTGTTACATAGTAATAACAGTAAATTATGCATAACGAACCCTAACCCCTAATCCTAACCCTATAGTAAGTACATGTAATTACTTAATATTAACTCAGTACTTAAATGTATAATTACCGTGTAACAAAGACACCATAAAATAAATGAATTCATGAAATCACATTGCACCTAGACATGAAGTGGATTTACACAAACTGAGAAAGTTTAAAAAGTGTTAGGTTGTGCCCCACTCTCCCCTACTGTATGTTTACTGTACAGAAATATTAGTGTGATGTGATCTATGCCCAGTGTGCACTGTGTGTAGTAGCTGTACTGTAAGAACGGAAGTTACTTTGCGAGTCTGCTCTTTTACAATATATACGGCAAAGGAAAGTTTCAGGAAGTAGAGAAACTCAATGCTCTTCTGCTTTCAAACACAATAACAAACATTTACCGATGATTTACGAAAGAAGCCCGTAGATGTGATCGCAGGAGGCGTCTGTTCTGAGAGTACATCAGCAGCAGGTAAATCACCTCACATTAACCACGAGCTCAGAAACGTGAGCTTTAGCGAGTATTACGAGCGATGTGTACAAACATGCGCTGACTATAAAGAACAAAACTGTTTTATGACATCTAATAACGTTTCAACACACACACATATATAAATATAAGTTTAATTTGATTAAAAACACAGTAAAAACAGCAATGCTGTGAAATATTAACAGTTTTCTATGTGAGTATAAGCTGAATTTATCATCATTACTCCAGTCTTCAGTGTCACGTGATCAGAGGTTGGGTACTTTGCATTACAATATTGCGTTACTACCTTAAAAAGTAACTAATTGCGTTACTTAGTTACTTTTTAAGAAACGTCATTACTTTTTCTCACCTGGGCTAGGCTGGGCTTGTTTTTTGTTTTTTTATTATTATAACATAATTGCTCTATTTTTGGGCAAATGTAAAGGCCCTTTCACACCAAATTTGGAATAAGCGTCAGGCTGAAGGAAATGCAAATTGACACAGGAGAACTTACTTCACCAATAAAAACAAAAAAATGTAAATTGCTTATGGTTTTGAATCATCAAAGGTCAACAGCAAGTACATTGGTCAATAAAGTGAGATTAAATGCGTGACGATATTTGTTTTATTTAACATAGGGGAGCGTGGGGTTAGTTGTAATGCGCGTGGTTTAACGCTTTCCACACATGCCAGGATGACGAAACTTTGTGTATTTACTAGTTGCCATATCAACATTATTTAGAGAAAAAGTTGCGCCAAAATTAAATTAAATTAATTTAACTATAGCAAAAGTAAATTTCTTAAGTTTATTTTTCATCTCTGTTTTTTGTGTCAAATCGTTTTAATCTAATATCTGTTATGTAAGAGTTGAGATGGTTCTTTAATGCTGATCTAACAGCAGAAGACACGAGCCGGGGTTAAATCTCAGTTGCTCAGGTGGGGTGCGTTATAACACTGCGTTACAATGAGCCCCTATTAGAACTACGCTATTATATTCTATACTTCAATTAATTCTTTTGAGAAGCCATGAGAAAAGGGTGAATAAATGTTCAGAAATGATTCATTATTATTGTGTTTTTAACTATGCTGTATACACTCTAAAAAATGCTGGGTTAAAAACAACCCAAGTTGGGTTGAAAATGCACTAACCCAGCAATTGGGTTGTTTTAACCCAGCGATTGGGTTGTCTTAAGCAAACATTTAACCCAACTGTTAACCCAACTTTGGTCTTTGGTGTTTGTTCTCGGTGTCAGCCTTTGAACCGTAGGCAGGCTGACGTCATGGCTTTTGCATCCCTTCTCGCTAGGCGCAGAATACTGTTATCGTGGACCTCCCCACAACCCCCTTCTATTTCAGTCTGGCTCAAAAGTACAATATCAGAGGTAGGGGGGAATTAAAAAAAAGGCAACAATTTATTACATTCTTTAATGATTTACAAACCTTAGATGTGGATTGAGCGGAGGTATATTATATATATATATAGGTTTTTAATCATTTAAAAAAAATTATTATTTCAATTATACATGTATGTTTGCTTGTATGTAGGTGCATATGTGTGTGTGTGTGTGTGTGTGAGTGTGTGTTGTTCCCTGATGATCCACGGGTGTGTGTGCGAGTGTGTGTTGTTCCCTGATGATCCACGGGTGTGTGTGCGAGTGTGTGTTGTTCCCTGATGATCCACAGGTGTGTGTGAGTGTGTGTTGTTCCCTGATGATCCACGGGTGTGTGTGTGAGTGTGTGTTGTTCCCTGATGATACACGGCTGTGTGTGTGTGTGTGTGTGTGTGTGTGTGTGTGTGTGTTGTTCCCTGATGATCCACGGGTGTGTGAGTGTGTGAGTGTGTGTTGTTCCCTGATGATCCACGGCTGTGTGTGTGTGAGTGTGCGTGTTGTTCCCTGATGATCCACGGGTGTGTGTGTGAGTGTGTGTTGTTCCCTGATGATCCACGGGTGTGTGTGTGAGTGTGTGTTGTTCCCTAATGATCCACGGGTGTGTGTGTGAGTGTGTGTTGTTCCCTGATGATCCACGGCTGAGTGTGTGTGAGTGTGCGTTGTTCCCTGATGATCCACGGCTGTGTGTGTGAGTGTGTGTTGTTCCCTGATGATCCACGGGTGTGTGTGTGAGAGTGTGTGGTTCCCTGATGATCCACGGCTGTGTGTGTGTTTTGTGATGGTTGTTCTTGAGTCTCGTGTTTGTCCTGAGCAGTTAAACTGACCAACATTCTTCAGAAAAATCCTCCAGGTCCTGCAAACTCTTCAGTTTTCCAGCATCTTCTGCATATATGAACCCTCTCCAGCAGTGACCGTATGATTCTGCCGTGGATCATCAGGGAACCACACACACACTCACACTCACACAGCCGTGGATCATCAGGGAACCACACACACACACACTCACACAGCCGTGGATCATCAGGGAACCACACACACACACTCACACAGCCGTGGATCATCAGGGAACCACACACACACTCACACAGCTGTGGATCATCAGGGAACCACACACACACATCCGTGGATCATCAGGGAACCACACACACACACACACACACACACACACACACATCTGTGGATCATCAGGGAACCACACACAGGATTAAGAATCAAGGATTCATAAACTTTTGAACGGGTCATTTTAAATTTGTTTGTCTTGTGGACTATATGTAAACATCTTTTTATATAAAACATCTTATTCAGGACAGCACTACATAAAAAATAACATGCATTTTGTATGATCTCTTCATTTTCACAGATTCTGTAAACGGTTCACATACTTTTTCTTACTACTGTATACTCATGATCCTAGTACACACGGATCTCAGTGTTTTTAACATCTCATTCCCCTCTCTCTCCAGGGTTTGAGGGGCCGTCATGAGCCGTCCACCCTCCATGCAGCCGCAGATGTGTGGCCCCTGGGAACTGAAAGAGCGTCTGGGAACCGGAGGCTTTGGGAATGTCACTCTCTGGCAAAATAAGGTAAAACATGATTCATGACAAAGATACTGTCAAGCACAAACCCAGTGCATGCTTATCCCTCAACATAATTTACACTAGAACCGTTTCCTGGATTAACATCCTTGTGGGTGCTGGAATAATATTCCTATCAAGCAGTCTTTTTAAAAAAGTTTTAGGGTTTTAACAACATTCTTATCATTCTTATCAATCAGTTATAAAGCTGGGAATGCTGTGAAAACATTAATCTGAAGTGTTATTGTAATGTGTCATGCGTCAGTGTGCATTTACTGTCTACTGTGCATTAGGATCAGGAGGAGCACTGATTTATTGTTTCCTGTTCAAATATATTGTGAAATGCAAATTTTTATAGTATACACGTGTAGCTGCATATGCTCAGTGTCTCAGAGTGGAGAAAGAGTGTATAATTATATATGTAATTATACATATATAATTATATTAATTTATGATAAGCGATTCACGATCGGAGTGGATCCAGTCTTAGGTCCAGATTTAAATCTCAAAATAAACAAACTTTAGAATTTTGCTTTAAAGGGTTCATGAACTGCATTATTTTATGGTTCTTGTGGTGCACTTATAATTTAGAAATAAAAGGCATTTTTCCTACCCTGATTTTAGCCTCTGGTTTGAACGCTCTGTTTGAAGGGGCGTATCTGCTGTGAGACTTCAGTGTAAACACCCACTGCTGTGATTGGCTGCTGTGAGACTTCAATGTAAACACCCACTGCTGTGATTGGCTGCTGTAAGACTTCAGTGTAAACGCCCACTGCTGTGATTGGCTGCTGTGAGACTTCAGTGTAAACACCCACTGCTGTGATTGGCTGCTGTGAGACTTCAGTGTAAACGCCCACTGCTGTGATTGGCTGCTGTGAGACTTCACTGTAAACGCCCACTGCTGTGATTGGCTGCTGTGAGACTGTAGTGTAAACGCCCACTGCTGTGATTGGCTGCTGTGAGACTTCAGTGTAAACGCCCACTGCTGTGATTGGCTGCTGTGAGACTTTACTGTAAACGCCCACTGCTGTGATTGGCTGCTGTGAGACTTCACTGTAAACGCCCACTGCTGTGAGTGGCTGCTGTGAGACTGTAGTGTAAACGCCCACTGCTGTGATTGGCTGCTGTGAGACTTCAGTGTAAACGCCCACTGCTGTGAGTGGCTGCTGTGAGACTGTAGTGTAAACGCCCACTGCTGTGATTGGCTGCTGTGAGACTTCAGTGTAAACGCCCACTGCTGTGAGTGGCTGCTGTGAGACTGTAGTGTAAACGCCCACTGCTGTGATTGGCTGCTGTGAGACTTCAGTGTAAACACCCACTGCTGTGATTGGCTGCTGTGAGACTTCACTGTAAACGCCCACTGCTGTGAGTGGCTGCTGTGAGACTGTAGTGTAAACGCCCACTGCTGTGATTGGCTGCTGTGAGACTTCAGTGTAAACACCCACTGCTGTGAGACTGTAGTGTAAACGCCCACTGCTGTGATTGGCTGCTGTGAGACTTCAGTGTAAACACCCACTGCTGTGATTGGCTGCTGTGAGACTTCAGTGTAACACCCACTGCTGTGATTGGCTGCTGTGAGATTTCAGTGTAAACGCCCACTGCTTTAATTGGCTGACATCTTTGCATATGAAATAAGTATTACATGTGGAACTCTTTCGAAAACCTGATAAACTTGCACTGTTTGATTGACAGCTCCAGTGATTGAAGGGAGTGTTCTTTGATCGCTTTCTATATATCATTTAATCAGTTTAAAGGGGTGGTTGATTATGTTGAGAAGGAACATGTTGAGAAGAGGAAGAGTAGTTGTAGTCGAGCACATTTGGGAGTCGCTCAAGCTGTCATCCGTCTTTCACATTTTCACATACAAACACAAATGCAATAGCATGTCATAAGCAAGATGACAACATAAGTTATAACCATAATTACACTAAACTACACCTGTTCTCTCTTCATGCAGCAGATATTCTCTGGCTCTGTGCATCTCACAACAGTTCCCACACCAGCGGTTTATAGACTATCATGACAGAATATGCTAATCAATGACTTGAAGATAGTTAACTCATAAATTCATCAACTAACCATTCAGAAACGTCCTGTCTCATTCTCCATGTTGTCACTTCTTCTTGAGTCTCTCCATCATTGTCCGACTCCAGTTTGAACATAAAAGGCTGAACAGTTTCTGACATTTTCATTGCGTGTCTGCGTGGCGCTGCTAACACAAGCTCTTGAAGCTCCGCCCTATTCTTGAAAGGGGGCCCAGAGCAGCAGCTCATTTGCATTTAAAGGGACACACACACAAAATGGAAAAAGTGACCATTTTAGCATGTTATAAAAATTATCTGTGGGGTATTTTGAGCTAAAACTTCACATACACACTCTGGGGACACCAGAGACTTATTTCACATCTTGTAAAAAGGGGCATTATAGGACCCCTTTAAATAACAGATTATTTTCATCCTACTAAGAGAAACAATGTGAAGTAAAAACTTTTTACTCACATGAGTGTGTTGCTCAATCCAGTGTTAGCGTCACGTCTGTTATCTACTACTTGTCGTGCTCGAATCAGTGGGCGGGGTTTGTGAACTTTAGGGTTTGTGATGTCTTTGTAGTCCCTACCAGCCGTTTGTTGTAGTCCTTAAAAAGTGATTTCTGTAAAAGAAAATATCTCCCTTTGCTTTGAACTTTGAGTGTCGTACCTTTGCAGATGTTGTTTATGCTCAAACAGCGACGCTACACACTAACTAAAGTTAAAAAAGTCAAATCATAATCAACCACCCCTTTAATTTAGAAAATTGCTTCAGAAGGATTTAACTTTCTGCTCGATTTCTGTTACTAATCTAATAAGCAAGTTAGTGATTGCTCATGTTACGCTGGAATAACATGAAACTCTTTTGAAAATTACTATACAATAAATGAATAACGGCACTTAGGTTGACACAAAGGTTGCCGATCACTGGTTTAGGATAATAATAGGAATTCTATTTCAGGATGTGATCCAATAATATGTACTGCGTAGCTAAATCACATATCATGTTAATTTGTTACTTAAATTGGTGGGGGGGGTTTTGGCGGTCTGCTGGTAAACGCTCGTCCCATCCCATCCTGGATAAAGGTGTTTGAATATCCTAAAATAGAGGCACTTCAGATTCCCAGGATTTAACCATCACAGCACTGGGACTCTAACAATAAGATGAAGGGAGGAAATGCATCTACCTGCTTTGTCCCACTTCCTGTCACGGATGACATCATGATCGCTCATTGCCTGCTGTAGTTACACTGAAACACACACACACACACACACACACACACACACACACACACACTCGTAAGAGGTTTACTGAGCATGACGGTCATATAATCTTCCAGGAATGCTGAAGAAGATTAAACATTAATGATTCCTAATGATAATGATTGTGCTGTTGCTTTAATAAGTGATCAGATGCACCATTTCCACCCGCTGGACCATAAAACAAGAGTCGTATCTACAGAGCAAATCACATTTTATTGTCTCTATATCCTGTCCAGCACAGGTTGTGTTCAGACTCACTTTCTGGTGGTCAGTGACATCATGTCATGTCACCAATAATTATGCGTTTGTGAAACGGATGTTGATGACCGCTCACTGAAGCCAGTTTTTGTGTGTCTGTGGCCGCTCTGTATGTGCAAACGTCTGAGACCATATTGAATAGTCATATACAAAGTGCAAAATATAAGCATCTTCACTGTAGATCTGTGCCATTGCAGTTAAAGGTATAGTTCACCCCTTTACTCACCCTCAAGCCATCCCATGACATTTTTCTTTCAGACGAATACAATCTGAGTTATATAAAAAAATGTCCTGGCTAATCCAAGCTTTATAATGGCAGTGAATGGCAGCCCAAAATTTGAAGACCAAAAAAGTGCTCCACACGGCTCCGGGGGGTTAATAAAGGCCTTCTGAAGTGAATCAATGCGTTTGTGTAAGAACAATATCCATATTTAAAATGAATCATGGGGGAATTTTTATTTTTGGGTGAACTATCCCTTCAAAGACTCCTGCCAATCCTGCCATGATGTCATTGAGTTCACTAAATGCGAAATGCATCATGTTGGCTTACTCGCCTGATTGCATTGGTTTCTCTCTCTTTATGCCATTTCCGGTTGATGTAACCGGTTGTCGTAATTCCTGTGTGAACTAAAAGGAAGTACCATAGGAAATGGGCATGGTGGAATTCAAGTGCCGCCTTTTTGATTTCCTCCCTGAATTTCACTATAGAATGACAATTCTTTACCCCTCACACTCATGCATTTATCATCTGCTATTCATCATTCATTCATTAAGCTTGTAGACTCATGTTAGGCTCCAAAGGTCACAGAAACATGATATATGAGCAATATCCCAACGAGTAGCAGTGCGATATGGCTGTACGGAGTGACGTTGGTAATCACAGCGTGCTGATATACAGCCATATCGCACGGCTACGAGTGTAATATTCCGTTTATACAACAGTTTGATGGCACAAGTGTGTAAATAAATCAGAAACAACGATGGAGTGTATTTAAAAACACTCTTCTGTGAGGAACTACTTCCTTCTGCCACAGGTTCAAATCTCAAGTTGACAGTTTGACATCTAATAATAATAATAAAAGCGCTTTACATATAGAAGGGGGAACATATATATATATACACTCACCTAAAGGATTATTAGGAACACCATACTAATACTGTGTTTGACCCCCTTTCGCCTTAATTCTACGTGGCATTGATTCAACAAGGTGCCGAAAGCATTCTTTAGAAATGTTGGCCCATATTGATAGGATAGCATCTTGCAGTTGATGGAGATTTGTGGGATGCACATCCAGGGCACAAAGCTCCCGTTCCACCACATCCCAAAGATGCTCTATTGGGTTGAGATCTGGTGACTGTGGGGGCCATTTTAGTACAGTGAACTCATTGTCATGTTCAAGAAACCAATTTGAAATGATTCGAGCTTTGTGACATGGTGCATTATCCTGCTGGAAGTAGCCATCAGAGAATGGGTACATGGTGGTCATAAAGGGATGGACATGGTCAGAAACAATGCTCAGGTAGGCCGTGGCATTTAAACGATACCCAATTGGCACTAAGGGGCCTAAAGTGTGCCAAGAAAACATCCCCCACACCATATATATATATATATATATATATATATATATATATATATATATATATATATGTGTGTGTGTGTGATGATTAGGAGGCCATGATGGACAGAGGCCAATGGGCAAATTTGGTCAGGATGCTGGGGTTACACCCCTACTCTTTATCTAAGGACATCCTGGGATTTTTAATGACCACAGAGAGTCAGGACCTCGGTTTAACGTCTCATCCGAAGGACAGTGCTTGTTACAGTATAGTGTCCCCATCACTATACTGGGGCGTTAGGACCCACACAGACCACAGGGTGAGCGCCCCCTGCTGGCCTCACTAACACCTCTGCCAGCAGCAGTTTTCCCAGTTGGTCTCCCATCCAGCTACTGACCAGGCTCAGCCCTGCTTAGCTTCAGTGGGAAACCAGTCTTGGGCTACAGGGTGATGTGGCTGCTGCATCTGAACCCAAGCATCAGTTACTAATTCTGAAACGTCACTTTAAAAATAATGAAGAAATGTTGAGTCGCTTCATTGAAGCTTATTGTATGTTATGAGAGAAAGACAGACTAAACGATTGTATTACCTGCATCTGATATAGTTCTTCAGGTTGATGTCTATAATATTATATCCATAAAAAAAAATTATGAAAAATGTATTGAATGTCCGCTGAGAAAAGCGATATCTGTCCTTTTAAAAGATTGACAGCGCTATAACAACTTCCTTGTTTACAGTCAGTCACTCATAAAGAGGTGTAATAATGTAACTGTCACTGAAGTCGACTATTGCAATCACTGATGGACCCTTTCGCAACATCAAATACGGCATATTTATATAAAATAATATTTATTTAACAATAATATTTAAATTTAACAACAGTAGCCATTATAAAAGACAATAGGAAATAAAACAAGCAAACAATTCAGTCAAACGTACAAAAGCAGCGCTCTAGTAGGCCATACAGGACTTAAGTCTGTAACTTTGTTTGTGTTCAAAACGAACCAAATTTATATAATGAGCGAGTACATCATGAATCCATTTTTTTGAACTGTTTGTCTTATCCTGAATCACGACGGTACACCTATAATAAGTGTTTATATTCTGACTAGTTCAGAAAGGTCGGTTCGCCACCGCTATGGAGGAGCACAGTCCCTGCGTGACTCATTATAGACATACAGTGAGAGAAGTAGCTCTGGCTACAATGTTCTTCCGCAAGACGCATGCAGTTTTTATTTAAGGGTTAGTTCACCCAAAAATGAAAATTATCCCACGATTTACTTGCCCTCAAGCCATCCTAGGTGTATATGACATTCTTCTTTCAGACGAATAAAATTATTATATTACGTTATATAAAAAATGTCCTGGCTCTTCCAAGCTTTATAATGGCAGTGAATGGTTATGTCATTTTTGAAGTCCATAAAAGTGCATCCATCCATCATAAAAGTGCATCTATCATCATAAGTGCATCCATCCATCCATCATAAAAGTGCATCCATCCATCCATCATAAAAGTGCATCTATCATCATAAGTGCATCCATCCATCCATCATAAAAGTGCATCCATCCATCATAAAAGTGCATCTATCATCATAAGTGCATCCATCCATTATAAAAGTGCATCCATCCATCATAAGTGTATCAATCCATCTTAAAATGCATCCATCATAAAAGAACATCTATCATCATAAGTGCATCCATCCATCATAAGTGCATCTATCATCATAAAAGTGCATCATCATAAGTGCATCCATCCATCATAAGTGCATCTATCATCATAAAAGTGCATCCATCCATCATAAAAGTGCATCCATCCATTATAAAAGTGCATCCATCCATTATAAAAGTGCATCCATCCATCATAAAAGTGTATCCATCCATCATAAAAGTGCATCGATCCATTATAAAAGTGCATCCATCCATTATAAAAGTGCATCCATCCATCATAAAAGTGTATCCATCCATCATAAAAGTGTATCAATCCATCATAAAAGAGCATCCATCCATCATAAAAGTGAAACTATCATCATAAAAGTGCATCCATCCATCATAAAAGTGCATCGATCCATTATAAAAGTGCATCCATCCATCATAAAAGTGCATCGATCATTATAAAAGTGCATCCATCCATCATAAAAGAGCATCCATCCATCATAAAAGTAAATCTATCTATCATGAAAGTGCATCCACCCATCATAAAAGTGCATGCATCCATCATGAAAGTGCATCCATCATAAAAGTGCATCCATCCATCATAAAAGTGCATCCATCCATCATAAAAGTAAATCTATCCATCATATAACTGCTCCACATGGCTCCGGGGGTTAATAAAGTCCTTCTGAAGCGAAGTGGTGCATTTGTGTAAGAAAAATATCCATATTTAAAACTTTATAGACTAAAATAACTAGCTTCCGGCGGTCAGCGGTAGCAAGTCGACTTGCGCTAAAAGAGTGACCCAGATGCGATGTACAGGAGCATCACAAGCAAAACCACTATCTACATACAGTAAGAGTCAGCGGCAAATTCCCGAAGGACTGGCCAAGATGAAGCTGTTCTCTGTGGGTATATGAGCGCTGAATGGACTCTGAACAAAACAAGGTTCTGAACCAACTGTAAAATAAGCGTTATGTTTATATACAAGTCACATATTGGAGGTCTAAATAACTACATTCTCGCCTAAAAAAACTCAGTAGTGATACAACAGTAGTATTTAAAAAAAAAAATGATGGTGGATTTGCTCGACTGTCGCTGCAAGCAGAGTGATAGAAACGGTGAAACATATCGATTCTGGGTAAATATTGCATGGCTGGAAAAGGCTCTCAGCCAATCAGATTCGAGAACCAGAAAGAACTGTAAACAGTACAGTATACAGTGGCTTTCAAAAGTATATAGTCACTTATAAATGTCTGAATGGCATTACATTATAATATAACACACATATATATACACACACATACATATATACACTTTGAGCATTTTGAGGAAAACATTTATATGTAATTATTTGTTAGTTTTTATATACCATGTATTATTTTGCTTGTGTATATGTATTATGTTAGTAGCTCTTTGAGTATAAGAGAGGTGCATTATAAAATAATATGTTATTATTATTGTTAAAGCAAGGAAAATAAAGATTGTATTGTGGTTGTGAAATGTAAGCAGATAATTTCCACTTCACCATTGTTTGTGCCTACTGTATATAAATGTGCCATCTGATGCCATCAGTGTACTGTGGTACTGGCAGTCATTTTGTCTGTGATGTTTCCTAACATCTGTGTGTATGTGTGTGTGCAGGAGAGCAGTGTTCAGATCGCCATCAAACAGTGCCGGCAGGAGCTCAGCGTCAAGAACAAGGGCAGATGGAGTTTAGAGATTCAGATCATGAAGAGGTGAATATATTGTGTGCAGTCAATTTCCTGTTTCGATTCACACCCAGCTCTCTTCACACAGCATTTACATAGAAGTCTGATCAACGTCAGAGAGGTCAGAACATCTTAATGAAAAACAAACTTTGGTGTGCAAACATTGTCAGTGGAATTCAGGGTGATTAAAAAAATGAAAATAACATATGCAATGACTCCTTCACAGTCATTCTACTAATGACTACACCCATTTTTTTTTGGCTGATCACTTGATGTGGGCTTTCATGTCATGGCAGATGCTTCTTTAAAGAGAAAACTCTTATTTTCATGGTATTTTTCCATCTTTTGCCCACTGAATCTCGTCTGTTTACCATCGTTTAATGTGCAGTCCATTAAGCGACCACGCAAAGCCTTCCGTTGTTATTCGGCTATTTATAAGTGTTTTTATGAACAAAAGTTCTGAGCAAAACAAAGAGGGATGGATTTATGACACCACAGTAGTGAAAAATGACCCAGTATAAAGGCCACAGAATCGTCACAACACCTTCAGGCTCATCTTAAATTAGGAGCAAGTGCATCTCTGGAGGTTTTCTTTCTGTCATTGGTTTAGATGTGGCTGCATTCATGTCCAGTTGTTTATTGGAAAGCTGCTTTATTGTATTAGGTTTTTTTTGGGCGTGAACTAGAGCTGCACGATTCTGGAGGATCACGATTTTTTTTTGTTTCAAACAGAGATTCTCCCATGATTCTGAACAGACAACTAAACAATAATATCATGTAATTTACCAGAGGTTCTGACAAAATGATAATTGCTGCAGTCTATTTCAAATGTTTAATTCATTTAAAAAACGGGTTGGATGAATGATTCAATGATTAATAATAATTTAGAAATAAAAGGCATTTTTCCTACCCCGATTTTAGCCTCTGGTTTGAACGCTCTGTTCAAGGGGCATGTCAGCAATGAGACTTTAGTGTAAACGCCCACTGCTGTGATTGGCTGCTGTGAGACTTCAGTGTAAACGCCCACTGCTGTGATTGGCTGCTGTGAGACTTTAGTGTAAACGCCCACTGCTGTGATTGGCTGCTGTGAGACTTCAGTGTAAACGCCCACTGCTGTGATTGGCTGCTGTGAGACTTCAGTGTAAACGCCCACTGCTATGATTGGCTGCTGTGAGACTTCAGTGTAAACACCCACTGCTATGATTGGCTGCTGTGAGACTTCAGTGTAAACGCCCACTGCTGCGATTGGCTGCTGTGAGACTTCAGTGTAAACGCCCACTGCTGTGATTGGCTAACATCTTTGCATATGAAGTAAGTATTACATGTGGAACCCTCAAAAACTGTTGGCATTCTAAAATCAAAATCTATGGCATTATATTCAGATCTATGGCATCATATTCAGATCTATGGCATTATATTTAGATCTATGGCATTATATTTAGATCGTGGCATTATATTCAGATTGTGGCATGAAAGGTTGCAGTGATGAGCATTGTAGCCAATCACAGACATGATAAGCACATGAATGCCGTGATCTCTTCATTGTGACTCGATGTCTGCACACTAATGAATGCTTTCATCATAACTAACAGTGCAAACACAATGTAAATAAGAGATTCATTGATTATAACGGGAGTTTTGGCGAGAGTCCAGAACTTAGGCACTGATAAACTCACGCTGTTTGATTGACAGCTCCAGCGATTGTAAAGGAGCGTTCTTTGATCGCTTTCTATATATAATTTAATCACAGTTTAAACGACAGATTATTTTCAGAAACAATGTGAAGTTGAGTGTTTAGTCTCTGGTTTGATTTACTGACACACAGACAAAGAACATCTGACTGTACATGAATCATTACATATCAGAAATCACTGGTCTCAGATCAGGCATTAGAATGAACACATTACTGACATGTTTTACTTACATGGCATTACTGCTGAGTCCGTATCATAAAATTCTGTTTGCAAAGTCTGCAGCGAATTTGTAACTGATTTACCAAAGAATCCACAGTGAAATGAGACATTCACATTGTTGAAAATAAATAAGCACATTCCTAGCATTAGGATCCTTTGGAAGGTAATATTATTTTTAGTCCGTTCATCTCTCCTCGTCATCTCACTAACACGCCAGTGGGCGGGGCCAAAGTTGTGATGATGAAGTAGGTGTGGATTTCTTCCTTCAAATATCTATGACGTCATAAATCAGCACTTTCCAAAATGATTCATTTTCAGACCTTGGTTTCAATAAAAGCTTCAGTTCTGGATATTCTAACATGATGACCTCTTATATGTCAAAAGCTCAAGGAACATTTGATTTCTCAATTCATGACCCCTTTAAAAGAATATCATAGTATTACCATGCTACATGGCCAATAAACCATAGTAGTACTATTGTGTTTTTATAGATTTAGATATTTGAGGAAATCTTTCATCCAGTGCAATCCAGAATTCTGGGTGTCATCCATACTAAATTTAACCAGATAAATTGTGCATTAAAGATACATTTGAATGGTTAAAACTGCACATTGTCCAATGAGTGTCACAGTGTGAGTGTTTTCATGACGCTGCGGTGTGGTTCTATGGATTGCGCTGGTTAGCCAGGCTGCAGTGGTTGTGTGACGAGTGAGAGGGGTTGGGGGACATGTTGGTTTCATCAGATTTATAGCAGGCTGTCTGTCCCCAGACTTGGTCTGAGCCACAAACCTGGACTCAAACACCCTCTTGTAGAGCCCAGTGTGGATAGCCAAACCACAACGATCACACACACAGATGTTTTTGGGGAACACACCCAGGACGGAGTTTCTCTAGTTCACACATACAGTGATGATCAACCCTTAATTATGGTGATATCAGTGTTCAATCTCAGAAATCTCCTGCAGTTGGATCTGTTTTAACCTCTGTCGTGGGGCGAAAGGAATCCCGTCATGTTTTCCAAGGTGTTTGACTGTATTGGCCACAGCTCAGAAATAGACTGACGTCAAAATGGCATGAGGTCTGATTAAACTCACCAGTCATGATAAATAAGCAGTGA
Source organism: Paracanthobrama guichenoti (assembly GCA_018749465.1). NCBI lineage: Eukaryota > Metazoa > Chordata > Actinopteri > Cypriniformes > Gobionidae > Paracanthobrama > Paracanthobrama guichenoti. Next base: position 19,363,885 of record CM031950.1, read on the forward strand.
TTGTCGGTGCGTGTTAGACTCTGACGTGTCCACCGTAACCCAACGTGAGTTCAGGGTATCTGTGAGCGGCCACGTAATAACCATTTGTGATGAATCTTTGCTGTATGATTCATAACTTTCCAACGAGGATTTTTTTCTTTTCAGATTAAGATTCAGAGCGCTGATTGGTATACGGTTTGGTCATCTTGAACATGTTATTTTTCAAACAAGCAGCAGCACTGCATATTACATGACCTTTCAGAGACTTTTCATATTTTCAGAATACGCTCATAATTAAGATACAATATGTAAAAACAAGTCTTACTATCTGATGCAATGCTGCTTCTCAAGTAAACCTTTCTTGTTATGAGGAATTTTATATATTTTAACTGGAAAACAAGATTTTTTTTTTTTTTGCAGCGTACTCTTTTGAAAAAGCAGCTAGTTACACTACAGGCTAAAAACAGCAACTTATTTAGTATTTATACTATACTTGTATAAAGCTGATAATACAGCAGTATAGGGCGGAGACTTGGACAACTTGTTTGGAGGCAGATCTGAATGCAAGCTTATAGTCGATTTATAGGAAATTGGTGGGGTTTAAATGGACTTAGTGAAGTCTGGCATACATCACCAGAGAAACCTGTTGTTTCATCAGAACAGAGGGTTTGTTTTTTTTAGAAATTAATACATTTAGAAAATGGCAATCAGAATGGGATCAGTGCTTAAACAACAAATTACATGAAATAAATCTTGATGTTGGGAAAAACATATTTCATTTTCATAATCACTGGGAGAGTGCATAATCACTGGGAGAGTGCACTATATAGGGGATAGGGAACGATCAGACAGTGCACTATATAGGGGATAGGGAACCATCAGACAGTGCACTATATAGGAGATATGGGATGATCAGACAGTACACTATATAGGGGATAGGGAACCATCAGACAGTGCACTATATAGGGGATAGGGAACCATCAGACAGTGCACTATATAGGGGATAGGGAACCATCAAACAGTGCACTATATAGAGGATAGGGAACGATCAGACAGTGCACTATATATGGGATAGGGAATGATCAGACAGTGCACTATATAGGGGATATGGGACGATCAGACAGTACACTATATAGGGGATAGGGAACCATCAGACAGTGCACTATATAGGGGATAGGGAACCATCAGACAGTGCACTATATAGGGGATAGGGAACCATCAAACAGTGCACTATATAGAGGATAGGGAACGATCAGACAGTGCACTATATAGGGGATAGGGAAACCATCAAACAGTGCACTATATAGAGGATATGGAACGATCAGACAGTGCACTATATATGGGATAGGGAACCATCAAACAGTGCACTATATAGGGGATATGGAACGATCAGACAGTACACTATATATGGGATAGGGAACCATCAGACAGTGCACTATATAGGGATATGGAACCATCAGACAGTGCACTATATAGGGATAGGGAACCATCAAACAGTGCACTATATAGAGGATAGGAACCATCAGACAGTGCACTATATAGGGATAGGAAACCATCAGACAGTGCACTATATAGGGGATATGGGACGATCAGACAGTGCACTATATAGGGGATAGGAACCATCAAACAGTGCACTATATAGAGGATAGGGGACGATCAGACAGTGCACTATATATGGGATAGGGAATGATCAGACAGTGCACTATATAGGGATAGGGAACCATCAGACAGTGCACTATATAGGGGATAGGGAACCATCAGACAGTGCACTATATAGGGATAGGGAACCATCAAACAGTGCACTATATAGGGATAGGGAACCATCAGACAGTGCACTATATAGGGGATAGGGAACCATCAGACAGTGCACTATATAGGGATAGGGAACCATCAGACAGTGCACTATATAGGGGATAGGGAACCATCAAACAGTGCACTATATAGAGGATAGGGAACGATCAGACAGTGCACTATATAGGGGATAGGAAACCATCAGACAGTGCACTATATAGGGGATATGGGACGATCAGACAGTGCACTATATAGGGGATAGGGAACCATCAAACAGTGCACTATATAGAGGATAGGGAACGATCAGACAGTGCACTATATATGGGATAGGGAACGATCAGACAGTGCACTATATAGGGGATAGGGAACCATCAGACAGTGCACTATATAGGGGATAGGGAACCATCAGACAGTGCACTATATAGGGGATAGGGAACCATCAGACAGTGCACTATATAGGGATATAGGGAACCATCAGACAGTGCACTATATAGGGATAGGGAACCATCAGACAGTGCACTATATAGGGGATAGGGAACCATCAGACAGTGCACTATATATGCATATGATCAGGGATATATATGGGAACCATCAGACAGTGCACTATATAGGGATAGGGAATGATCAGACAGTGCACTATATATGGGATAGGGAATGATCAGACAGTGCACTATATATGGGATAGGGAATGATCAGACAGTGCACTATATATGGATAGGGAATGATCAGACAGTGCACTATATATGGGATAGGGAATGATCAGACAGTGCACTATATATGGGATAGGGAATGATCAGACAGTGCACTATATATGGGATAGGGAATGATCAGACAGTGCACTATATATGGGATAGGGAATGATCAGACAGTGCACTATATATGGATAGGGAATGATCAGACAGTGCACTATATATGGGATAGGGAATGATCAGACAGTGCACTATATATGGGATAGGGAATGATCAGACAGTGCACTATATATGGGATAGGGAATGATCAGACAGTGCACTATATATGGGATAGGGAATGATCAGACAGTGCACTATATATGGGATAGGGAACGATCAGACAGTGCACTATATATGGGATAGGGAATGATCAGACAGTGCACTATATATGGGATAGGGAATGATCAGACAGTGCACTATATATGGGATAGGGAACGATCAGACAGTGCACTATATATGGGATAGGGAACGATCAGACAGTGCACTATATAGAGGATAGGGAATGATCAGACAGTGCACTATATATGGGATAGGGAATGATCAGACAGTGCACTATATATGGCACTATATAGAGGATAGGGAATGATCAGACAGTGCACTATATAGAGGATAGGGAATGATCAGACAGTGCACTATATATGGGATAGGGAATGATCAGACAGTGCACTATATATGGGATAGGGAATGATCAGACAGTTCTTGACATGAAGAAAAGCAAGAGTAATGAAATCCCTCTTATGCAACTCTCTAATTTTTGTTATTAGAGCAATTATGTCAAGATGGTGTCTATGAAGGTTAAAACGAGCTGTTTATTTTCTCAGATTATAGTTATAGGTGTTGCCGTTGCAGTTATCCTGTTATGGTGCCTGGAATTCATCTGTTTTTATTCCTCTTTGTCCTAAGCGCGTGTTTTATAGGAGGTTCATGCAGGGCAGGGCCGTCCAGCCGTCTGATATTACAAACACATTTTTAATAACAACATTATGCAACCCAGATTATATGTACGTTGAGTTCTCTGTTGTTTGCACATAATGATGAAGCGTGCGTCTTCTTGCAGGTTGAATCACATGAATGTGGTGGCGGCGAGAGACGTTCCAGAAGAACTCCAGAAACTGGCCACAAATGACCTGCCATTGCTGGCCATGGAGTACTGCCAGGGAGGAGACCTACGCAAGGTGTGGCACTTACAAAAATGTTTTTTTGGACATGCAGCTTGGTAAAACCATGGTATATGAACATTCAAATAATTCAGTTGCATGTTGATGTTGCATTATCAAAATAATCTCTGTGCTTTCTGTATGTTCAGTACCTGAACCTGCTTGAGAACTGCTGTGGCATGAGGGAAGCTGCTGTACTGACACTGATTCAGGATATATGTGAGTCCACATACACCAGCCAATGGCTTTCCAAAGTTATTCCCACCAGTCGCAACACCCCAAAATGCTGAGTTGATATGCAGGGGTGCAAACTCATCAGGGATGAAAAATGTGACAAAAACGTGCCCACACACACACACACACACACACAAAGCAAAAAACAAAACAACCCCCCCACCACCAACATTTTTGATGATATATATATATTTCACAATTCTTGTCACCAATGTCAATATCACAAAAAACTAAATAAATAAAACTCAAGCTCACTGAAGACAAGTAAAGAGTTAGTGATGAAATGAGAATAATACAGTAATTACAAGCAATAGGACAAAAAACTACAGGAGAACAAGTAAATAATAAATGCTATATGCATTGTATAAATTAATCATATGTATAAAAACACTGCATAGTCTTCATTGTGTAAATGAAATATTCTGATTAAAGTTACAAAAGTGCATTAGTCAAGAGCAGTGAGAGATTTTCTCTTTTGTTCGATTAATATGAATGACAGACAGCAGGAAAATTAGACACTGCCACTTTAAGCTCTGCCTGGGTTTCTCTGTAGCTCTGGGTCCATTATACTGTAACACTAGCGTTTTAAGTTTACTTTCATTTAAGACATACATTACTGTTTTCTGGGATACTTGCAAAGATAGGCATTTTGACACATGTATATATATAACCGCTCAAGGCCAATAAAGCGCCAAATATAACTCTATTCAAAACTCAGGCGGTCTGTGAGAAGCGGATGTGTCTGCGTCTCAGACAACGGTGAGAAACAGTCTCCTCTGCAAATGGAGAAATGAGTCGTGTTTCGCTGATGACTGCGATTCAAAGGCTTAAAGTTACTCGTTTTTTACACCGCAGTGATGATATGGACAAACCCAACCGTGGGTTAAAAATGTAATTTAAAGATTTGTTTGTCCATATTTGACCCAAATTTGGGTTGCAACAACCCAGCATTGTTTAGAGTCTAGGGTGTGCAGATGGAATTGTGGAATCCAGTCATAAAAATGGAAATTTACAAGATAACGTGGAATGTCACGGATTTGGCACATTTTGCATAAATAAAAAGTAAGAGCTTAATCTTTACACTTAATCCAGTTGCGATATGAACTAGTGTCAAAAAGACACACATTTTTCTTCAATATTTACATTAACAGTAAACCTATGTGTGCAGCTCTTTGCCAAACAAATGAACTGAATCGTTACATTTTCATTTGATTCCATAAAAGATTATTTTACTAATAATAACTTACCACAATCATTCATTTCATTTAACTTAATTAGACATGCCTTTTGACTAATGAAACGTATTTTAAAAAAATTAAAACAGAATTTGGAAAAAAATTAACTTTTGCTAAACTTTATATAAGTTGTTAAATTTCATGCTTTTTGATTAATGCAATTTAATTTAAGCATTAAAGCGAATCCAGAACAAATTAAACCGAAAAAAGAAAAGGTGTTTGGGAAGAAATAAGAGAGATTTCACCGGGCTCTATAGCACAAATAACACAACCAGCCGTTTCACTCAGTTTTTCCAGCGTAGTCTTGAGTCCCAGCAGACACCGAACCAGACGAGTTGACCTTCATCACGTGAGCACATGAACATATGCAAGCCGTAAACACAGGTCAGGGGAACTATTTTGTGGCAGCTGCGTCCGTTTATGTTTCTGCTGAATCTGCGTTTGTCACATCAGCTCTTGGAAATGTCAGAACATAAACCCAGTCAAATATTTAACCCAGATTTGCAGTTGGTGGAAAGTATGAATCAGACCAATTTTGATGTCCACACACACACACACACACACTGAGAAAATTGTGTAGGAGCTCTACTAAAACCTGTGGACTTAATATTATAGTTTATCCAAAAATGACAATTGTCATCACTTACTCGCCCTCCTGTCGTTCCAAACCTGTATGACTTTCATATGTAGAACAGAAACGGAAATGCTTAGCTTAACTATGATTCATTTAACTTTGTTGCAGACCTTTTTTTTTTTTTTTTTTTTTAGAATCGCTATAAATATAAACAGACCCAAATGAGTCAACAAGTCATGAAGTAAAAGTAAAGAGCTATAACTGAACGTGGAGCCACTCAGATCATGTTGGAGTTCATATTGAGACTTTGGTTTCTTGGCAAATCTGAGCACAGTTTCTGAACTCTACGAGAGATGGATGTGAGATTCTGGGGTCTTTTTTAGGGGAACTTGTTCTCTCCTGAGAAGCAGAACTATGAATCGGTCGGCATCTATTTTCATTTGTAACTTCCAGAACGTCTCGTCTTGTGTTCTGTGAAAAACATGGTTTGAGAGTAAGAAAGTTACGAATGATCTTTGACCTTTAGGAGATTTACTAAACAGGACAAATTAGTTAGAAACTGCACAAAAAGTCTGCAAATTAAATTGAACATTTTAAGCAAATGAAACATTTTCAATGAGAAAACGAGGCTTTGCATGTTTGTGGTATTACCCGTGCACTTTACCAGGCAGTTCTTGTATATTGCATACTCTTTGTTGATTTTGCTCATCCCATCAATGGCATAAAAGCTGAAGTGGGTCCAAACTTTGGACTAAATGTGGCTAGGGCATGTATTATTTTACTCACACTGCTGTCCACCATCCCGTTAAAATCCTCATTTTCTTAGGCTAGTTCAGTGGTTTGGCCATGACATCCAGGTTTTCCCCTAGTCAAGCCACGAGCCACTTTAAAGCAAGTTTATTTAACAAAAATTCCCCTTTTACTTAACATAGTTTGTAATTTGTAAGAATATGACTAATACTGATGAATAAACATTAGGCCTATTAGGTAAGGCTTTAAATAGCAGTCCCAAAGTAGTTATGTTAATACAATTAAGTTGGCATGAGCCAGCAGTCATGTAAAAATAGACAAAATAACATTCTGGGGTTATGGAAACACCAGTTACCATGGTGAATACACAATACTTACACGGTTAATGGAAACATGGAAACTGCTCCTAAAAAGAATGAGCATCACACCTGCACGCAAATCCTTCCCAGCCAACGCACGACGTACTAGTTATGTGATTTCTTGGTACTTTACTTTTATTTCATGACTTACTAATTGACAACACAACTACGATGTTGCATGCTCGTAGTCGTTTCTTTTGAGCTTTAGTGAAGCGATATCCAGCGCGCGCGCCCCAAAGTCCCTTTAAGACGAGTCATTTCACTCGGCGGCCATCTTTGAAACGCCTCTCGGGCATGCAAGTGCAGCTCCTCTCAATGAACGGGGAAACATCAATTTCTCCAAGTTTGCCAAGCTTGCGATGTTTGAAATCACCGATGAAATCTGACAACAGCTGTCATAAATTTGGTTTCTAAATGCTCTAATTTCTAAAACCCCTGCATTTTTCTAGCCTGGACAAAGCTACATTACATTTTACATTTAAAGATGCTTTTATCCAAATCTCCCTGTAGTAGGAAAGTGCTTAGCTCAAGGACACACTGGTGGTGGCAACTGCTGGAATCGAACCAGCAACCTTCTGTGTATCAGTTCAGTGGTTTAACCCACTAGCCCCTCCAAAGCTAGTGCACATGCGTAATCCTAAACACGCGTCTCAGAACACTGCCTGTTCCTATAGTTTCTAACGGCATCTGATTGGCTCTTCCATTTAGAAGGCGGGGCTTATTTGCCATATTGGGCATTGTACTTTCTCCCATTCATAAGTAATCAGAGTGCACACATTTGCGCAAACGGAATTGCATTTTTTGTTGTTGATGTTTCTTTGTCTGCACACTCCACGACCCACCAGTTGAGAAACACTGGGCTAGCTCACTTATATTCACGCTTCTCTCATTCATGTGTTGAGCGCCACCTTGAGGAACCATGAAGTAGCGACACTGGGCGTGGGGAAATTATTTAGATCGCCTTATTTTACTAATTAAAGTATCGATATTTGACACCAGCGTATCGATTCTTGTATCGCAACAGTATATTGACGTATCGATATTTTAACCCACCTATACAAATTAGCATCTGGTTTAAGATATGCTTTTTTTAGCTGTAAATAATGTCACAAACACCAGTAAACTGACGAGCACAAACCTTAGTAAATCACCATGCGTGATTCATTTAAATACTCTCCTCCCATACATTTTGCATCTGAAAGGGAAACTCCTACAAATGCATATGCAAGGAGGTCAGCCGCAAAAATAACCCCGTTCACAGCTTTTTAGCGCTGTATTTTTTACTGCTTGTCTTTTGTAAATCCTGACCGTAATTCATAACGCCAAAGGAGGGTTTGCGCTGGCGCAAGCTGTTAGTAAATTTGGCCCTTAGTCCCTATAGAGATACTACGGCTCGAGTTGTATTGATGCAATACGTCTGCCGTTTATCATCCACTGTGAGTAGATTCTCTTTGTTTACACTCGATCCAGAACCAACAAGCTCAAACAGGATCTAATGAAAGGTCACAAATGCTGTTGTATACAACATGTCACCGTGCGTTATGCTACCGTCACTCTGTGGTCCACCAGAGATTTTCCTGTTAAATCACAAAGATGAACCTGGATTTAGTCACCGGCCTCATTCTGTTCAGTTTCCTCTCAAGTGAAAACACTGCGGTTTTCTAAATGAAACATGAGAGGAACATCAGGTCATGTGGAAGTCATGTTTCCTGTAAAATCGGCTGGTGTTTGATCCTGAACCTACATGATCTTCTTATTGAGAATTTATTAGGAAGTCTTTAGAAAAATAATGTTGGACTTTACTTGGAATTTCACTCTGGTAGTCAACTGGAGAGTCGGGTTTGATGTCTTAAAGTGGTAGTCCAATCAAAAATCATTTACAGCATGTATTACAGTCATTCCAAATCTGTATGATTATATCTTCTGCACAACCCAAAAGAAAATATGGACAAAAACCAGAGACATATTCCACAGAAGAAAGAGTCATGCACTTTAACCCTCACCGAACGCACCGAATTGTCTCTCATGTCAGCAGAAACAACTTAAAATACTTTTATTTGTGTACACTCACAATAAAAACAAATCCTTGTGTTTATGTAAAATAAAGAAAATAAACAGGGTGCGCTTTCAGCTGTCTCTCTCTTTCTCCGTGAGAAACTTTCTGAAGGACGTCTGAATAATAAACTGAAACTCAGGCCCCATTTACACTGCATGCAAAAGTGACCCAATTTTTCCCTCTCATGTGGCACAGATCGGATACGACATGTGAACGTGTAAGCAGGAAAAAAAACACATGAATTCCGATATCCTCAGATCGGATTCAGGCCTCACTCATATGTGGTAATGAATCCGATATGATTCGGATACGTGCATTTGCGTCTGCCATGCATCAAATCAGATATTCCCCAGTAAATGCGAGTCGTACGTCGTTGAAAAAGGGACGGAGGCGAATGACGTCAAACTGCGATCACATGACACTAATGGTGCGATGGCAGATAAGTAGTCACTATCTTTAAAGATAGTGCGGAAAGCAAAACATTGAATTATAATTTTTTCTGCATCCATTGCATATCATGATGTTTTACTTCCTTTTCTGGGTCAGAGCGTCTTACACTGTTTCGCCAGTGTATAGTGTAAATGCAAATATCGGATACGGGTCACTTTTAAAAGATGATCTAAGCGGGTCGTCAAAAAAAAAAAAAAAAAAAAACGGACATAGTCATTAAATCAGAGTGCATCAAGACCTGCAGTGTAAATGCGGCCTCAGCGAATACTTATCACAGAAACATGAAACGTACATCTAAAGAAAGCTTGAAATGTCTACTTTTAAATGGAACAACTCACACTTACAACAACTATTCCCCTGCAAACTGTATGAAACTAAAAGAGATGCACAGTTTCTCACACACGCGCGCATTCATAAGATAATGTGCGAGATGGTAAACGCTCCCAACCATGGCTTAAAAAGCATCAGGTTTCATTCACTTTCCTGAGCGTTTGGAAGATGGCACGCTCCACAGTTGAGGAAGCTCTTGAGATGCTCCTGGGACAGTGACGAAGAGTTCACATTTTCCTCAGAAGAAGAGCGGGACTCCGACAGTGAACGTTTGCATTTTGAAGAGTGACTTGATCCAGCCATGGATGCAATTTCGAATGAGTAAGTCATGTAGTTTTATTTACATTCGTTGACATGCTATTGTATATAAACATGTATATATTTTACTAGTTGGACTATGTCCAGACTTGGCAGCCAGTATTGAAATTCGGAGAATGTCCAAATAGGCAAGTTTTAGTTAGATTTAAATGCTGTAAATTGTATGCTGTATGAAGTAAATATGATTATTAATGTTTAAATTATATTTTGACTATAGTGTTTATGCTGCCTCATTATCATCAACAAAGCTTGTGCTCGCAAATATCTGTTTGGGTGTAAAACGTGCTGTAAATATGTGCGGTCGATGAGCGGTGCGAATGTGTAAATGTTTGCGGTGTGCTATCTCCAGCGATGACCCATTGACACGCATACAGCACACGCCTATCCCATTCATTTCCCATCAGTTATGCATATAGGCTACTGATATTATACTTTTGGAATATAATATATGTACACATATATACATATATACATACATACACACAGTGTGTATATGTGTATATATATATATGTATATATATATATATATATATATATATATATATATATATATATATATATATATATATATATATATATATATATAGGCACGCAACACAATCGAAAATCAGAAAGAGTAAGTCTGGGATGTAACGTTACATTGTATATCGAGATATCGCAATTAATTATGTATTTATAAGTTATAATAATAATGTAAATTCAAGATTCAAGATTCAAGAGTTTTATTTGTCACATACACAGTTATATACAGAATATACAACCGGCAGTGAAATGTAAACAGGTCCGCTCCATGGACAGTGCAAATTCACAGTTAAAAACACAAGGAGGAAATTATATAGAAATAGGATAAAAAAAGTACTATCTATATATATATATATATATGTCTATATCTGTAGAATTATAAATAATCAAGTCAAGAGAAAAAAAGGTAACAAATAAGGATAAAGTGGAATAAAATAATTGAAGTAGACTTTGCAGTGAGTAAACTGTAGACTTATAAATATGTGGTTAACAAATGTATAAAGAGTATAATGTGCAAACAGGTTTATGACAGGTTGTTACACAGTAACAACGAGAACAGAAAGTGCAGTGCAGTGTCAGTGTATCGATGTTTATCCTGAAGTGAAGTCACGTGATGTTAAGTGACTGAGTTCAGGAGTCTGATGGCCTGGGGAAGAAGCTCCTCCTGAGTCTCTCAGTTTTGGCCATCAGGCTTCTGGAAGCGCTTACCAGATGGTAGCAGCGTGAAATGAGGGTTTGCAGGGTGATTAGAGTCCTTGATGATCTTGGTAGCTCTACCTTTGCAGCGTTTGGTGTAGACGTCCTGCAGAGACGGGAGAGCTGACCCTGAGATACGCTCGGATAAGCGCACTACTCTTTGCAGGGCATTGCGGTCATGACTGGTGCTGTTCCCATACCACGCTGTGATGCACTGAGTTAAAACACTTTCTATCGCCCCTAAATAGAAAGTTTTCAGGATAGCTGGTGAAACCCTGAATTTCCTCAGCTGGCGCAGGTGGTACAGTCTTTGCCTGGCTTTTTTCACCTGTGTCTGAATGTGAGCAGTCCAGGTCAGGTCCTCGGAGATGTTTACTCCCAGGTACTTGAAGCTGCTCACTCTCTCTACTGGTGACCCGCTGATCATGAGGGGGAAGTATGTCCGTTGCTGTCTCTTCCTGAAGTCCACAATCATTTCTTTGGTCTTGCCAACATTCAGAGAGAGACAGTTGTCCTGGCACCATGATGTTAGATGCTCCACCTCGTCCAAGTATGCCGTCTCATTGTTGTTGGAAATGAGGCCCAGGACAACAGTATCATCAGCAAATTTGATGATAGAGGTGGAGCTGTGTGTGGACAAACAGTCATGCGTGTAGAGAGAGTAGAGCAGGGGGCTCAGGACACAGCCCTGTGGAGCTCCCACACTCAGGGTGATGGAGGTGGAGGTGGACTGGCCTATTCTCACCACCTGAGGCCTGCCAGTGAGGAAGTCCTCAATCCAGTGGCAGAGAGAAGGATTCAGGCCGAGATCCAGGAGTTTGGAGGTTAGCTTGGTGGGAACTATGGTGTTAAAGGCTGAGCTATAGTCAATAAATAGCAGTCTTACGTAGTTCCCACTTTTGCTGTCGATGTGAGTGAGGAGGAGTGGAGGACATGAGAGATGGCATCTTCAGTCGATCTATTGGGACGATAGGCAAACTGAAGAGGGTCCAAAGTGTCAGGAATGAAGGCGCAAATGGTGTTTTTAATGAGTCTCTCAAAGACCTTCATGACTATAGACGTGAGAGCCACTGGACGATAGTCATTTAGGCAAGAGGGTTTACTGTTCTTAGGGACAGGGATGATGGTGGATTTTTGAAGGAGGTGGGGACCACAGATGTAGCGAGGACTCATTAAAGATAGATGTAAACAACCCGGTGAGCTGATCAGCACAGGACCGCAGAACACGACCTGAAATACCATCCGGCCCAGCAGCTTTCCTGACGTCCACACGCTTGAGTGCTCTCCGACTTCATCCTCCGAGACAGAGATCACGTGATTGTTGCTGCTCTGAGTAATTTCTCTAACGCGCCACTTGGCGGAGTCGCGTTGCGCAGCGTTACAGTCAAAGCGAGCATAGAAAGAGTTTAACTCGTTCACGAGCAGCGGATCAACGCTTGCCTCTGCAGAGGATTTAGATCCAAAGGAGCAGATGGACCTCAGACCCTGCCACATGCGCCGCGAGTCGTTGAGTTGGAAATGAGACTCCACTCGGTCTTTATAACGGAGTTTTGCGGCTTTAACTGCTCGTCTGAGAGCATAGCAGGACGATCTGTATTCATTCATATTCCCTGAATGGAGACCGGCGTTGTAAGCAGCAGTGCGTATGTCACTGCCGCGCCGATTGAATTGTCCACCCACGGTTTCTGATTTGAGAAGGACGTTATTGTTATTGTTGTTTGCGTGGCTTGCTCTGTAAGTGTGTTGATGAAGCAAAGCGCCACGCCTGTGAACTCGCTTACGTCAGCTGAACTCGCTTTCGAACATGTCCCAATCCACATCGCCCAGAGCTGCCTGTAGCGCGGTCTCTGAGTGGGGTGACCAACGCTTAACTTCCCGCCTCACGGGGTTCCTGGAGGAGCTTTTGTTTGTATTCGGGAGTGAGGAAAATGGCGGCATGATCCGATTTGCCAACGCTGGAAGTGACCGCGCTTTATAGGCGTTCTTAAACGGAGAGTAGCAGTGATCCAGTGTGTTTGCTCCTCGTGTGGGGCAGGAGACGTGCTGGTGAAAGTTTGGCAGGACTTTCTTTAGGTTTGCTTTGTTAAAATCGCCCGCGACAATGAATGCCGCGTCGGGATGTTGGTTTATGACGCCGCTGGCAACATCATGAAGGCCAGATAAAGCCAGCGCTGTGTCTGCCTGCGGTGGGATGTAAACGGCGGTCGCGACAACCGCAGAAAACTCCCTCGGCAGATAGAATGGGCGGCAGATGATTGTTAAATGTTCCAGATGAGGTGAGCAGGACCGCGAGAGAATGGTGATGTTCCTGGGATCGCACCATTTCTTGTTGATCATGAAACACACTCCACCACCTTTGGATTTACCGGCCTCGGCTGTTCTGTCCATCCGAAAAACAGAGAAGTTCTCAGACGGCGTCACAGCTGTGTCCGGGACCGCGGGCGTGAGCCATGTTTCAGACAAACAAAAGATGTTACAGTCTCTCATGTCCCGTTGAAAACTTATCCTGGCTCTAAGATCGTCCATCTTATTATCCAAGGATTGAACATTTGCTAGAAGAATGCTCGGGAGAGGAGGTCTGAATGCCCTTTTCCTCAGTCTGTTACGGATACCAGCACGTTTCCCACGGTGTTTCTTTGTTCTACGCCGCTGGCTCTGTCCATTGTTCAACTCGGCGTTCCGAAGAATCTCAGATGGCCACAGAGGATCGGCGAAAGTGTCCTGAAACAGTCCAGTGTAGAGGTAACCAATGTCCAAAAGAGTTTTGCTGTCGTAGTAGATCAATGCAGATGATAAGTTTGTAAAAACTGAGAGTAAAAGAAAGTAAAATAGTAAATAAAAGCACAGTCTTCGCGGAGCGACCTGAACGGCGACCAAACACAGCGGCGCCATTTTGATGACGATAAATTCTGTACTCACCCTCATGTCACTTCAAAGCTATATGATTTTCATTTAACTTCAAAACACAAATGGAGATATTTTAAGAAACCAGAGAAAGATTTCTTTCCCTCCATTTAAAGTCCACTCCTCTCGAATTTAAAGGGATAGTTCACCCAAAAATGTTTAATTAGCCCATGATTTACTTGCCCTCAAGTCATCCTCGGAGTGTATGACATTCTTCTTTCAGATGAATACAATCGGAGTTATATTAAAAAAGTCCTAACTCTTCCAAGCTTTATAGTGGCAGTGATTGTTGCTTCGTTTTTTAAGTCCATAAAAGTGCATCTATCCGTCATATAACTGCTCCACACGGCTCCGGGGGGTTAATAAAGGCCTTCTGAAGTGACGTGGCATGTTTGTGTAAGAAAAATATCCATATTTAAAACTTTATAGACTAAAATAACTAGGGATGCTCCGATCGATCGGCCGATAATCATATTTTATGACTCGATCGGTGCTCACTAAAGTTGGCCGATCTCACAAACCGATTGCAATTTGATGACGTCAGCACGTGAGGACGTACATGACGCGTGGGGTAGTGGCAAATATTCAAATGAGAGCTTTGAAGGCCGAAGTGAAAGGTTCCATCAGGGTCAGTCAGTCCTAAGGGATGGGCAAACGCCGTTCGGAAGTATCGATATACAGTAGATTGATACGAATGCATCTGAAAAATAGCGGAGTACACAGAATGAGCTGATGCAGGGAAAGTGCATGATACAATTTGTCCTAAGCATGACACATGCTTTATATTAAGGGCTTTAAAATAACTGGTAAGATACAGTTAACACGTATAGTTTAAAGCTTGCCCTGTCAGATGCTCTGAGAGATAGGCTGCTTGTGCTGAGGACGAGCCTTCTGCATGTGAATCTCCGCTAACATTCAGGCTTCCGGGAATGAGTGCCGCCCCGTGCATGCGCGCAATAGAATAGGAAAGCAATAACTCTGACTGAAGTATACATATTTCTAAATTATTTGTTGTTGGACAATAAATGTGCCATATGTGGAATTTTAAACTTACAAGTATGTATATTTTTATGAAAGTGACCATTATAATTGGGTAATCAAATATAGGCTAACATGCTTTTTTTTTTTTTTTTTTTTTTTTTTTTTTTTGTTTAGTGAATTTAAAATCAAAATTATTAATACATGCCTACATTACATTCACTGTATTGGTTTATAGCCTTCAATATCAACATTGTTTTTAGGACCTCATTGGGCAGGATGTGAAATACAATTATTATTAAAATAACTACAGATTTTTATTTTTTTATCCAAATTGAAAATACTGGGATATATACCGTATATCGCCATTCAACCAAAAAATTCAGAGATATGATTTTTTGGCCATATCGCCCAGCCCTATTAAGTATCCTGATATGCAGAAACCCCATTTTAAAGGCATATTAAAATGTTCACTGTATAATGAATAATGTTTGTGATTATTTAGCACCCTGTTAAAACAATTGTCACATGTTGTGTTGCCCGGTCACATGTTCCTTTGTTTAGTTTTCCCGCCACTCCTGTATCACCCTCATTATGAGTTAATTTGTCCCAGCTGTGTCCTGTTAATTAGTTCATCACCTTGTTTCCCCTGTCTATATAAGCCCTCTGTGTGCCCTCAGTGTTGGTCGGTTCTCGCTTGCGTTTGTTGGTGTTTTCCTGTTTGTTTCCCGAGTTTGTGATTAAAGTTCCAAGTTCCAAGTTCCAAGTTCCGAGTTCTCCTTCGCCTTTGTGAGTTTGTTCCACACCAAATCCGTAACAGAAGAACCGACCAAAACAGTTTTTTTGGCGCTGACGTTTTTCTCCTTTGTTTTGAGTTTTCCCTGTGTTCCCGATGGCCCTTCCCGCTGTTCGTCTTCTCTGCCTGGAGCAGGGAGACTGCCCGCTGGAATTGCACACACGGGACCTAGCGTGGCAGACGCACTTCCCTGACTGCTCACTCGGGGTTTTCTATGCGGACCTGAGTGAGCGGTCGGCGCTGCAACGTTCAGCGGTCAGTTCAAAGGAGGATTTACGTGCGCCTTCGTGGAGTGGGTACTGGTCAATAACAACTCGCCCTTTACCATCGGCCACACTGAGGACAGCATGACCAGTACCGTTCCACCACCGCCAGAGACCAGCCATCCACCACCCACCACGACCGGCACGAGGGAGTTGCCTGTGCCCACCGCAGACCGTGGAGACCGGCCTGCCGCGATCGACGAGCTCAAAAACCCAGGCAGAGGTTGAGAGGAGTCATCGCCCCGGAGCCCGGACCACAGCGAGGGTCTGACCAGGTGCGTGAGCCGGCAACATTGTGCGTCGTGGAGGGATTACTCGTGGCGCTTGAGGGCTGGGAAGGGTGCCCCGTCCACCACCCAGCCGCGGTGGAAGTAACGGGGACCTCTGGCGGTTACCGCGAGGAACTACAAGGCATTGTCAAGGAGGATCTTATTGACTTTTTGGAGAGGCTATCCCCAGTCCCCTGTGTCTCCAGTGCTCCCTGTCTCTCCAGCGTCCCATGTTTCTCCTGAGTCTTCAAGACTCCCACCCAGCCTCCTCTCCCACCTCCTCAGTCAGCCAGTTCCTCAGCCCTGCCTTCACTGCTGTCCTTCATCCCCTCTGCTCCTCCCACAGGCAGTGTCGTCTCGCCTCGGGTCTTCTGTCCAGCAGTTCCGCCTCACACAGATGATCCCCTGTCGTCACTGCCAGTCTCCTCACCCTGCACTCCACCACGGCCTGTCGACACGTCGGCTAAGCCTTGGCTCCTCCCCCTCGGCTCCACCGACACCTTCGCCATACGGCTTCCCGGGCTCCTCGTCTCTCCGCTCCGCCTTGGTCAGTCGTCGTCCTGCCTACACCTTCGGTTCTTCTGGCTCCGCCTTCCCCAGCTCCGCCTTCATCCTCGGTCGCACCGGCTCAGCTCAGCCTCTGTCCTGTGGTGTTCGGCTCCACCTTGGACGCTCGTCGCTGCGGCCTCACCTCGGTCTCCTGGGCCTCCGGTCTCGTGCGGGCTCTTCGACCTGGCAGCTCCTCCAGTGGCTCCATCGCTGGCTGGTTTCTGTGCCATCTGGCCCCTGCTCCAGGCTCCCCACTGGCTCCTCCTCCTTCCACGCCCCATGGACCCATGTTGTTTGGACCTTTTTGAATCCCTGTTTCTGTGCCGCCTCCAGAGCCCCCACTCCCACCATCCCTTTTTACGGCGCGAGGACGCCTTCTACTCGAGAGGCGAATGTCACATGTTGTGTTGCCCGGTCACATGTTCCTTTGTTTAGTTTTCCGCCACTCCTGTATCACCCCTCATTATGAGTTAATTTGTCCCAGCTGTGTCCTGTTAATTAGTTCATCACCTTGTTTCCCCTGTCTATATAAGCCCTCTGTGTGCCCTCAGTGTTGGTCGGTTCTCGTTTGCGTTTGTTGGTGTTTTCCCTGTTTGTTTCCCGAGTTTGTGATTAAAGTTCCAAGTTCCAAGTTCCGAGTTCTCCTTCGCCTTTGTGAGTTTGTTCCACACCAAATCCGTAACAACAATAGTTACATTACATAATTTCTATAAAAATGTAACAAAAATATCAAAGGCAACATGTCAACATATCAAAGGTGCAAAAATCCTGATCGGAGCATTCCTAAAAATAACTAGGTTTCGGCGGTCAGCAGTACGCGAGTTGACTTCCGCTAAATTGTGTCTGTATGGCTTTACAAAAATTGTGTTTTTTACTATACATGGGCAATAGTACTTTTAGTGATTGATAATGTTCTATGGTGGTTTGTTTGTTTTACAGCTATAAGAATGACTGTGATCAGACACCCCAAAGACAAACATTCAGACAAGCAGTCCACTCTGTCATGGAAAACAGAGACTGCAATTGATATGGTTCCACAGACTCTGGAACCTGGACCACAGCTGAGTCTTCCTGACACACACACTCTCCAGAGTGCCTTTTCCCGCCACAATCATGTCAAGAGACATGCGGCACCATTTCTTGGAACGTGCACACGAGTCACCCAGATGAGAAAAAGGGTCACAGCTGAACATGACCATCTTATCAGGATCAAACCTCTCATGGACACTATCCGTCATGCTCATAAAGCCAGCTATCATCCTAAAAGAAATGTGGCTGTAGATGAAAGAAAGGCTTCAAGTTGTTTGCTCTTGCAGACTCATCAAATGGATACACTGTGGACTTTTCTGTGTACACAGGAAACAGGAGATGTGATGCATCTCTTTTGGACGGTAGAGTTGTAGGCTCTGGGTACCATGTGTACATGGACAGTTTCTACATGTCAAGTCCAAAGCTCCTGAAAGACTTGTTTGCTATGAAGTTTGGTAGGGCTGTACCAGAATATTCTAATATTTGTTTGGTGGGTTGGTATTACATTTTCAATTTTGGGATTTGAATAATCTTTTTTTGGGGTTTTTTTACGGTTCTGATTCGTGCTTGCATATGCTTACACTATAAAATCTGGCGAAATACAATTTTTTTTTTTTTTTACAATTATCTTATAGCCTAGCCGACAGCTGAATAGGAATCCAACCTAGTTATACTTAATAAATATATTTGCTTCTTTACCGAATGGTGCATTCATACCAGACACGAATTAAGCGAATAAAATCTCGCTATTCGCGTGTAGTTGGACGCTTGAACATTTTGAGTTTACTTGCTTCATTCGACAGCATTCAACAGACGCGAATTCACGTCATGGGAGGGGCTTCTGCCAGGCGGCTCGTCTCGTTGCAAAATGGCTGACATGGATTGTTTTAAAATACGGCGGATAAGCCCAATTTGCCGGCTTTAGCTAGCTTTTTAGTTCTCATAGGGTGAATTCAGGGACACTTTCATCTCACCCTGAAATCACCCTATATATCGCTCAAATTGAGTAAAGAGCGTTTTTTACAACTTACCAGATTGTCCGACTTCCTCACTCACTTTCTTCCAAGCAAGATCCTTTTTATCTGTTTCTATAAAGTACGAAGATGTATCGTACCGCTCCGGGTATCCATATATGATTTTGTCCTCATTGTTGTCACTACGAGAGCAAGCTCCTGATTGGTTAACGCGGCACGAATATCCGCCAAAGTTCAGATATTTTTTCTGCGTCACCTCATTCGCACTGCAGAATATCTATTTTGTGTCTTTGCATTGACTTAACATGTAAATCACTCGCGCTTATCACTTCATTCACATCTGGTGTGAACGCACCATTATGCTGCATTCACACCAAACGCGAATAGAGCATCAAATTCGCATCCATCGTGTCTAGTTGGACTCTTGAATATTTTGAATCCATTCGCACGTCCACAGAGAATTGGACACGTGTATAGCAGTGGTCAGCAGTTCAGCAGTACTTCCGTAAAATCATTACGCCGCTGCACCCATGGTACGGCAGCAAAGCTCCTTGATTATTATGCAGGAATTAGAGTATAGTCCCTAGCCATATCGGTCTAGAAAATCACAACTTTTAATTTTCAACTTTTCAATGTATTTATACACATCACAACATAATGTTGGCATTATTTTGTCACTTATTGAGCTGTAGGCTAGCTGGAGCCATTTACCTCCAGTCTTTGTGCTAAGCTAGGCTAGCGGTGGGTGTGTCAGAGTTATGGCACACACAGAGATGAGAATGGTATGTATGAACTAACTCTGGGGGATACAGTGAATAAGCCAAAGTCCCCAAAAATCAGTGTGTTCCTTTAAGGAGACAATAAATACTCACCAAGGCATTTTGACATTATTTTGTGTGTATTTGGCTGTTTAAGTGCAATAAGCAGCAAAAAAGTTGAGAGGCTGCTTTATGTGCGCACACTTTGGGTGTGAGCAGAAAGTCTCTGGGAATGAGTAAAATCATGCACAATACGCACAACATTCATCAGGAACAAATGAAGCGAGTGTGTCAGGGGAGGAGTGTTTGTTTGATTGTTTTTTTTTACATTTTTGGGGTATTTTTGGATTTATTTAAATATAAAAGTACTATATTTTTATGTAAAATATGCTTGTTATATTTAAATTCCAGTAAGTTCAGACAGCCAAAACCTAAAAACTTGGTGACATCTGTTGGTATAAAAATAACAAAATAGCAAAACTATCAATAGCCACTAGCTGGCTGTAGTACTCAGTGACTGATAGTACTCATTTGTGTTGGGTGAGACTATATAAAGATGCCAAAATATGCTTACAGACAAATATGACCATGCTATACGAAAAAGACAAAGTAGGAGCGAGACAAATCATTTATTTCTAGCAAAATGTACCAAACAGGTAAGAATAAACAATAAACCTAACAACTCAGTAAAAGTAAATGGTAACAAACAGATAATAATAAACAATGTACAACATGTTTAGTTTGGAAGCATCAGCGAATCTTACATAGGACTTTGATGCGTGTGTGTTTTGTACAGTGGCTGATTGGCATATATATTTTTTTAATTGCTGTTACTGGCTCATTAACTTCCTTTGTTTGTGTATGTGTGACTGGCTGTTTTTTATTTGACAATTTAAAAAACAAAACCTGATCTGTCATAGGCTCATTCAATGGATTTCAATGCAATGCTTTTGTGGATGTGTGTGTTTGTTTGTGTGAGTGTGTGTGTGTGTGGATGCGTGCTTGTGTGTGTTAGTGTGAGTGTTTGCCACATTGAGAATGTTGTATAGGCTCGCCCCTTCATGTATGTGTATATTTGATCTGCATTGCTTTGGATTTATAGATTTTTATTGGACAAATAAATAAAAAAATGCTCTGAATTATAGTATTTCCCATTCATTTCCTATTGGTGCCCACTTTTGTCCATGAAGGACCAAATTGGAGTTTTTTTCCCCACCACTTAAAGCTGCACCGTTACATTTTTTCAGTAAAATATCTAAAAATCACTAGGCCAGTGTTATATATTTTGTTCAATTGAGTACTTACAATATCCCAAATGTTTCCAACTATTTGTAAATCGTGAGAAAGTTGCTATTTTAACCTCTCGTGTGAGGGCGTCGCCTGTCAATTGGGTCATATCTGTGTTCCCCTCGGTTTCCGGTTTTATTCTGCAGAAACACTTTACTCTCACTGCAGTGTGCAAAGTGTCATAGCAGCCGCCGAGCACGTCATAACATCATTCTCAACACACTCCCAAAAAAGTTGGGACACTGTAGAAATTGTGAATAAAAAAGGAATGCAATAATTTACAAATCTCATAAACTTATATTTTATTCACAATAGAATATAGATAACATATCAAATGTTGAAAGTGAGACATTTTGAAATGTCATGCCAAATATTGACTCATTTTGGATTTCATGAGAGCTACACATTCCAAAAAAGTTGGGACAGGGAGCAAGAAGAGGCCGGAAAAGTTAAATGTACATATAAGGAACAGCTGGAGGACCAATCTGCAACTTATTAGGTCAATTGGCAACATGATTGGGTATAAAAAGAGCCTCTCAGAGTGGCAGTGTCTCTCAGAAGTCAAGATGGGCAGAGGATCACCAATTCCCCAATGCTGCGGCCAAACATACTGGAGCAATATCAGAAAGGAGTTTCTCAGAGAAACACTGCAAAGAGTTTGAAGTTCTCATCATCTACAGTGCATAATATCATCCAAAGATTCAGAGAATCTGGAACAATCTCTGTGCGTAAGGTCAAGGCCGAAAACCATACTGGATGCCCGTGATCTCCGGCCCTTAGACGGCACTGCATCACATACAGGAATGCTACTGTAATGGAAATCACAACATGGGCTCAGGAATACTTCCAGAAAACATTGTCATGAACACAATCCACGTGCCATTACGCCGCTGCCGGCTAAAACTCTACAGGTCAAAAAGAAGCCATATCTAAACATGATCCAGAAGCGCAGGCGTTTTCTCTGGGCCAAGGCTCATTTAAAATGGACTGTGGCAAAGTGGAAAACTGTTCTGTGGTCAGACCAATCAAAATTTGAAGTTCTTTTTGGAAAACTGGGACGCCATGTCATCCGGACTAAAGAGGACAAGGACAACCCAAGTTGTTGTCAGCGCTCAGTTCAGAAGCCTGCATCTCTGATGGGATGGGGTTCATGAGTGCGTGTGGCATGGGCAGCTTACACATCTGGAAAGGCTCCATCAATGCTGAAAGGGATATCCAAGTTCTAGAACAACATATGCTCCCATCCAGACATCGTCTCTTTCAGGGAAGACCTTGCATTTTCCAACATGACAATGCCAGACCACATACTGCATCAATTACAACATCATGGCTGCGTAGAAGAAGGATCCGGGGACTGAAATGGCCAGCCTGCAGTCCAGATCTTTCACCCAGAGAAAACATTTGAGCATCATAAAGAGGAAGATGCCACAAAGAAGACCTAAGACAGTTGAGCAACTAGAAGCCTGTATTAGACAAGAATGGGACAACATTCCTATTCCTAAACTTGAGCAGCTTGTCTCCTCAGTCCCCAGACGTTTGCAGACTGTTAGAAAAAGGAGAGGGGATGCCACACAGTGGGAAACATGGCCTTGTCCCAACTTGTGTTGAGATGTGTTGATGCCATGAAATTTAAAATCAACTTATTTTTCCCTTAAAATGATTCATTTTCTCAGTTTAAACATTTGATATGTCGTCTATGTTGTATTCTGAATAAAATATTGAAATTTGAAACTTCCACATCATTGCATTCTGCTTTTATTCACAATTTGTACAGTATCCCAACTTTTTTGGAATCGGGTTTGTATCTTAATATGATAAACAGAGCTGAAAACGGAAAAAGTTACATAGTGCACCTTTAACATTGCTGAATCGAGTCAAAAAAAATGTGTTCAGGTGGCAAACTTAGAAAAAGTATCCACGTCTGTACTGCTCAAGTCTAAAAAATCTAAACAAATGATTTGCCTGATTGTCCTGAAGGCCCTTTATATTATTTATATATATATATATAAATTCAACCCGCCAGAGGGGCTAGTAGGAGTGACTGTTTTACACACCACTGCTGAAATACAATGTCAAGTCCTGATTATCTTAAAATGTAAAATAGCCAATAAAAAAAAAATCTCTGTCTCTCTCCAGCCTCGGCGCTGACGTACCTCCATGGGATGAGAATTATACACAGAGACCTCAAACCAGAAAACATCGTCCTTCAACAGGGAGAAAAAAGGGTGAGTGCTGAGAGAATCGGTGTAAAATGATCCGATTCACTAAATAATAATGTGTAAGAAATAAAAGTTTTAATATTTTATTTTGGAGTAATTCTGTTTCTAAAAGCATTAAGACACCATTGTTTTCACCAACATATTTTATTGCTAAATTGAAGAAGCGTGAATGTTTCCTGCCTCTTGTAGTTGGTCCATAAGATCATAGATCTGGGTTACGCTAAAGAGCTGGACCAGAGCAGCCTGTGCACTTCGTTTGTTGGGACGCTGCAGTATTTGGTGGGTACATCAAAATACCAGACTTCTTGATTGTTTAGCATCTCGTCTTTACTGATATAAAGTATCGTGTCTGTGTCTGTCTCTCTCAGGCCCCTGAGCTGCTAGAACAGCAGAAGTACACTGTGGCGGTGGATTACTGGAGTTTCGGGACGCTGGTTTTCGAGTGCATCACAGGATTTAGGCCTTTTCTACCAAACTGGCAACCTGTGCAATGGTAATTATGCCCTCAGCATTTTACACCGTAAGGTCTGATACACAGATCTGATGGTTGTCTTTTATGCGTTTTGGTCGATCGGATCACAAGTAGACGAGGGAGACACATTCCCATTTACACCTGGTGTTTTAATCCGTCTCTTTTGTCCACTTTTGACCACTTCTGTCCTGATTTCTTCAAGGGGAGGGTCTAAATGTATGTGTTTAAATGGACAAAATAAGCTTGCGCAATTTACATATGAACGTGACCGGAGACGACGGAAAAACATGCGGAGAACAGCAGCTTTCGTTTCTGCTTCCCTATGATGCTATTTTAAAGGTTCCTAGTTTTGTTTTGGAGTCTCCTACAACAGGTTCACATGCATCCAAGGTCAAAAAATGGTTCGTTCTCAGATTCAGGGCCCTGTTTTAACGATCCGAGTGCATGGTCTAAAGTTCATGGCTCAGGTGCTCTTAGGGCGTGTCCGAATCCACTTTTGCTAGTTTAACGACAGGAAAAAACATCTGCGCGCCCGGCGTATGGTCCAAAAGTGTTGTACCTAGTCTCTTAATGAGTCATGGGTGTGTTTTGGCCGTAACATGCAATAAACCAATCAGAGTCTCATCTCCCTTTCCCTTTAAAAGCCAGTTGCGCTCGCACCATGGCGGATTCACTATTTACAAGCGAGCGGAAAGACTGAACGCTTCTCCTGTGTGTGTGCTGCTGCTCGTCCCTGTGTGTGTAATAAGCAGAGTGTATGCGCGTTGCGCACCTGCCTATAGGCGCATATTACTAACACACCCTTTAAATATAACACAAAAGTCAACCGTTTACAGCACATATCGGAAATATATACCTATTATCATATCTGAATTTCAGCTCCGGAGGCTTCGTCAGTGGCTGATGCACAGTGATACAAAGAGAAACGATGACGTTTGTTTTTCCATATAATTTTCTAAATGAATACCTAATCCTTTTGAAGTGCATGGAAAGTGGATTTGCAACACAAACCGAGTTCTTCCAGTCACAGCTACACCTACAGGGGGGTATTTCAGGTATTTCTTGTTATGCAAGTATGTTACGGGAAGTGAGATCAGAATCAATTCCAAATAACTTTTTATTTGACGCAGACCTTTTACATTTTCAAACAGCCATATTACACATTACATGAAAGGTAATCGAAAAAGTATAATAGGGGCACTTTAAGATGTTATTCATTCCCATGAGTTTTCCAGATCTAGATATTACACTTTTAAAATATATTCATGTTTTTCCCCCAAGACTGTGTGAATCCTGGGTCTTCAAAGAAAGCAAAATCATTGTTGAGCAGGTGAATTGAAGGACTATATCGTGTTTTAGTCATTTTAGCTTAATTTAAAGCTTGCCTTGGAGGTTTTCTGTAAGAGGTAGTTTGACATGCAGATGTGAGCAAATGACACCACTTAAAAAAATTATTTATAATAATTTATAACTTTTTTCTTTCTTGCGTACCAGTGGAGGCTTTTCAGCTTAAATGCAGTGTAAAAGTGGCATCAGTGTGATGTTATATTCTGTATATAAATGAATCCAATAGCGAGACTCAAAACAAAAGTAGAGCCGCTCTTTCATAAGTCATGACCTGACAGCTTGAGCCAGAGTTCCTGTGCTTCACGCAGAACAGACCTTCATAAACTTGCATGACGCACTATTGTTCTAACATCTTATGTTGAGTAAAGATAATATTCCTGTCGCAATAGTTTATTACTCCGGAGAACGCTGTACTGTGATTGGCTGTGCTCCAGTATTCTCACCACATGGACTGTTTTTAAAATATAAACGCAGAGAATGTAAGAAAAATAAAGACTGACGCCAGCGCTGAGGGGTGTGTTGCAAAAAAAATCCAGGTTTGTTTGGATTCACACAGCTTTCTTTCCTCAGGCACGGCAAGCTGTTGCAGAAACAACTGGATGATATTGTGGTTTACGAGGATCTGACTGGAGAAGTTCGGTTCTCCAAACACCTACCGAACCCTCACAACCTCAACAAGTGAGTCCTGTGACAACGTCAATTTCAACTATAAAGCAGCTCTACAGGAGCTCTACAGGAGATATACACTCACCTAAAGGATTATTAGGAACACCTGTTCAATTTCTCATTAATGCAATTATCTAATCAACCAATCACATGGCAGTTGCTTCAATGCATTTAGGGGTGTGGTCCTGGTCAAGACAATCTCCTGAACTCCAAACTGAATGTCAGAATGGGAAAGAAAGGTGATTTAAGCAATTTTGAGCGTGGCATGGTTGCTGGTGCCAGACGGGCCGGTCTGAGTATTTCACAATCTGCTCAGTTACTGGGATTTTCACGCACAACCATTTCTAGGGTTTACAAAGAATGGAGTGAAAAGGGAAAAACATCCAGTATGCGGCAGTCCTGTGGGCGAAAATGCCTTGTTGATGCTAGAGGTCAGAGGAGAATGGGCCGACTGATTCAAGCTGATAGAAGAGCAACTTTGACTGAAATAACCACTCGTTACAACCGAGGTATGCAGCAAAGCATTTATGAAGCCACAACACGCACAACCTTGAGGCGGATGGGCTACAACAGCAGAAGACCCCACCGGGTACCACTCATCTCCACTACAAATAGGAAAAAGAGGCTACAATTTGCACAAGCTCACCAGTTGAAGACTGGAAAAATGTTGCCTGGTCTGATGAGTCTCGATTTCTGTTGAGACATTCAGATGGTAGAGTCAGAATTTGGCGTAAACAGAATGAGAACATGGATCCATCATGCCTTGTTACCACTGTGCAGGCTGGTGGTGGTGGTGTAATGGTGTGGGGGATGTTTTCTTGGCACACTTTAGGCCCCTTAGTGCCAATTGGGCATCGTTTAAATGCCACGGCCTACCTGAGCATTGTTTCTGACCATGTCCATCCCTTTATGACCACCATGTACCCATTCTCTGATGGCTACTTCCAGCAGGATAATGCACCATGTCACAAAGCTCCAATCATTTCAAATTGGTTTCTTGAACATGGCAATGAGTTCACTGTACTAAAATGGCTCCCGCAGTCACCAGATCTCAACCCAATAGAGCATCTTTGGGATGTGGTGGAACGGGAGCTTCGTGCCCTGGATGTGCATCCCACAAATCTCCATCAACTGCAAGATGCTATCCTATCAATATGGGCCAACATTTCTAAAGAATGCTTTCAGCACCTTGTTGAATCAATGCCACGTAGAATTAAGGCAGTTCTGAAGGCGAAAGGGGGTCAAACACAGTATTAGTATGGTGTTCCTAATAATCCTTTAGGTGAGTGTATAGTGCCATGTTCAATTGTTCAGTAACAATTATTCATTTAATAGTTTCAAGTACAGCTAAATTAGTACATTTTACTGCATATTACCATATTCAGAGTGAATATGTCGCTGGAGTGGTTAAAGGGGTCCTATAATGCCCCTTTTTACAATATGTAAAATAAGTCTCTGATGTCCCCAGAGTGTGTATGTGAAGTTTTAGCTCAAAATACCCCATAGATAATTTTTAATAGCATGTTAAAATTGTCACTTTTTGAGGGTGAGCAAAAATGCACTTGTGTTTTTGTGTGTGTCGCTTTAAATGCAAATGAGCTGCAGATCCCGGCCCCCTTTCTAGAAGAGGGCGGTGCTTCAAGAGCTCATGTTAGCAGCTCCGATTACCTCATACAGACACACACTGAAAATATCAAAAACTGTTCAGCCTTATGAGTTAACTATCTTTAAGTCATGATAATCAAAAAATTTCTTGTGTGGGAAACAGGGATAGTTTAGTGTAATTATAGTTATAACTTATGTTGTCATCTTGCTTTTATGACATGCTATTGCATTTGTGTTCGTACTGTATTGCAATAAATGTGAAAAGACGGATGCGACAGCTTGAGCGACTCCCAAATGTGCTCGACTGCAACAACTCTTCCCAACATGTTCCCAGGGACGGGGTTTATGTAAATTTTAGGGTTAGTGATGTCATTAACTCCTTATAGTCCCTAGCAGCCGTTTGTTGTAGTCCTTAAAAAGTGATTTCTGTAAAAGAAAATATCTCCCTTTGCATTGAACTTGAGCGTCGTAGCTTTGCAGATGTTGTTTATGCTCAAACAGCGACACTACACTAGCTAAAGTTAAAAAAGTGAAATCATAATCAACCACCCCTTTAATCTAACTATAAATATGTGTTTCAGACTGTTAGCTGGTAAGCTGGAGAGCTGGCTACAAATGATGCTGAGATGGTCACCAAAAGAGCGGGGCAAAGATTTAAGACAGCAGAGCAAAGACAGTCAGGAAGTGGCCAAAGAGCCGGAGGAGGACAGTAAAGAAACCAGTCCAGAGGGTGGAAAAGACTCTCCGAAAAGTTCCTGTTTCTGCTTTGATGAATTACGCCGTATTCTGAATCTAAAGGTATGCCGAAGCTCTCGATGATGGAATAATCACAGCGGTGAATTGCCCCCAGTCTGACCAGGACCCTTAGTATCATCCTAATCCCCCCTCCCCGTTACGGCACGGTGTCATGCGTAAATATGTCTCATGTGATTGTCTCTCTCTTCTCAGCTGGTCCACGTACTCAACATGACCTCTGCTGAAATCTTCACCTACTCAGTGCAGCCACAGGAAGACGTGGCGTCCCTGCAGGAGCGAATCGCACAGGATGCTCGCATTCCTCCGGCCAATCAGGAGCTGCTGCTGGAGGCGGGACTTGCCCTCGAGCCACAGAACAGTGTCATGCAGTGTGCAATCGATTATAGTGTATGTGTGAAACCTTTTTGATGCTACAGCAACTTTTTTAATTCAATCTGATTGAGTTAACCTAGTTTAGCCTGATTGTGTTGTGTTTTTTAGTTGATGGATGCTAGGCGCACAGATGAGCCACTTGTTTTCCTGTTTGACCGTTCATGCTGCAGCTACGAGCCTCAGTTTACGCCACGCGTCCTTCCTGAGAACGTCCGATTCGTCCGTGAGTTACTGTCCATTCTTGCCTTCGTTCACCTCCATATGACAAAAGCCTTGAAACATTTAAATGCAATAAAACAATTCCAAAAATGTATAAAGTTAACATACGTTTCAAACTTTAAAAGTGCAGAAGAACTATAATAGAATCTGAATTTTTCAGATGCACGATATATCGACCACCATATCAGTATCGGCCTATACTGTATGTGTTTATTTTTAATGTTAGTGTTATCGGCCCAATAAGAAAATTTGGACGGTATATTAAAGCTGATAAATGGATTATTTCCTTCAGATGAGACACACTATATTGCAAAAAGTTTTGGGATGCCTGCCTTCACATGCACATGAACTTTAATGCCATCCCATTCTCAATCCGTAGGGTTTAATATGGAGTTGGTCCACCCTTTGCAGCTCTAACAGCTTCAACTCTTCTGGGAAGGATTTCCACAAGGTTTAGGAGTGCGTTTAGGTCAGGCACTGATGTTGGACGAGAAGGCCTGGCTCGCAGTCTCCGCTCTAATTTTTCCCAAAGATGTTCTATTGGGTTGACGTCAGGACTCTGTGCAGGCCCGTCAAGTTCCTCCACACCAAACTCGCTCATCCATGTCTTTATGGACCGACATTTTGTGCACTGGAGCGCAGTCATGTTGGGACAGGAAGGGGCTGCCCTCAAACTGTTCCCACAAAGTTGGGAGCATGCAATTGTCCAAAATGTCTTGGTATGCTGAAGCATTAAGAGTTCCTTTCACTGGAACTAAGGGGCCAAGCCCAACCCCTGAAAAACAACCCAACACCATAACCCCCCCTCCACCAAACTTTACACTTGGCACAATGCAGGCACAATGCAAGTCCCGTTTTCCTGGCAACCGCCAAACCCAGACTCGTCCATGGGATTGTCAGATAGAGAAGCGTGATTGGTCACTTCAGAGAACACGTCTCCACTGCTCTAGAGTCCAGTGGCGGCGTGCTTTACACCACTGCATCCCACGCTTTGCATTGCACTTGGTGATGTAAGACTTGGATGAGCTGCTCGGCCATGGAAACCCATTCCATGAAGCTCTCCACGCACTGTTCTTGAGCTCATCTGAAGGCCACAGAAGTTTGGAGGTCTGTACCTATTGACTCTGCAGAAAGTTGGTGACTTCTGTGCACTGTGACCCTCAGCATGCGCTGACCCCGCTCTGTGATTTTACATGGCCTACCACTTCGTGGCTGAGTTGCTGTTGTTCCCAATTGCTTCCACTTTGTTATAATCCCACTAACAGTTGAGCGTGGAATATTTAGTAGTGAGGACGTTTCAGGAATGGACTTATTGCACAGGTGGCAACCTATCACGGTACCACGCTTGAGTTCACTGAGCTCCTGAGAGCGGCCCATTCTTTCACAAATGTGTGTAGAAGCGTCTGCATGCCTAGTGCTTGATTTATACACCTGTGGCCATGAAGGGATTGAACACCTGAACTCAGGGATTTGGAGGGGCGTCCCAATACTTTTGGGAATATAGTGTGTCAAAAGCTCAGGGAAATTTTAAATTTCTCAATTCATGACCCCTTTAAAATGCCCACAATACTGTGCAACACTGGTAATGTCTACACCTCAGAGAAGGGTAACTAAACTGATCTTGTCTTGTTTTGTGATGTAGAGAACGAGCCCAAACACTCTCTGCCCTACAGCTCCCAGAGACGCACGTGGGGTCAAGCGTGGCACACCATCCGTGCACTGAAGGAAGACTGGCAGAGGCTGCAGCAAGGCCAGAAAGTAGCCATGTAAGACGGGATCTGTAAGAGCTAAAGCTGATGTGAGAGGCTGTAAATGACTTGTTCTCTCTCTCTGTTCCAGCATGAGTCTCCTCAGACATAACGGCACATTATCAAAGCAGAAGAACGAGATGGTGTCGATGCACCAGAGGTTAAAAGCCACACTGGAGTTTTTCAGCACCAGTCTGCACATCGACATCGACAAATATCAGGAGCAGAGAGCTACGGGGATCGGTATCACACACCTTCAGCATGACATATTAGTGAATTCAAATCAGTTTTTAACATTACTTTTAGAACTATTTGCTCGTGTTTTGCAGCTTCTGAAAAATTATTGAGTGTCTGGAGAGAAATGGAGCAAACCGCCCTCGACTGTGGACAGGTACATGCCTATTTAGTGTTAAGTTTGTAGGGGTGTGACGAGAGCTCGCCATATTAAAATTAAAATATTTCTCGTCGAGGTTCGAGAATCCATGAACTGCATTATTAGGTCGTTTTCTGAGGCTGCATGATATATTAAAACAATTTAAAATTCATAATATAGCATAGTGCAATCATTTATAAACCCACACTAACACAGGACAATACATCAGTTTTCAATACACCGATTTCAAAATAAAAGTTTGTATGTTTTGATGTTCACAAGTTCTTGTTCAAGAAATGACAGTGGCTGTAGCATCTCTATCGTAAAGAAGTGGCCAAATATTAAGTGTTCATTTGAATTAAATGTTGATTAGATGATGCTGTAAAGTGTAACAACGATCACCAGGCCGGTGGCGCCCTCTGCAGGCATTTGTTATAATACATGTGCATAAGTTGATATATATATTACATTATATTATATTACATTAAGTTGTTCAATAAAACCATCAAATTACTTGCTTTTGATACCTTATTTAAACCAATTATCATTGCCTTGTTGCTGTTATATATGCATTTTAAGTCATTTTAAAGGCTATTGTTCAGTTATTCACACTATTGGTCTATTTTTATTACCACAAAAATATTATCCAATTACTCAATTGTCAAAATAACAATGAAAATAATTGGTAGTAATAGTCCTAGATTAGTCAAATAATAACTAAAATGCACCTGCATTGTTTTGCATTTTGTGACTTTCAGTCGAATCAAAGACTTTTTCCAGTCATATTTTGTCATTGATGATTTCTATTGTATCGCCTCGTTCTTGTGTATCGTCACACCCCTACATATTTGCTGTCATAGCGAATGTCTGTGCTGTTGTAACTGTGTGTTTTAGTGTTATAATTGTGCGTTCATCAGACAGAAGACGTGATTAAACTGGAGGAGGAGATGATGACCCTTCAAACCGATATCGTGGAGCTCCAGAGACAGCCGTGGAGGAGTGGAGAGGCTTTAGAGACACTGTAAACCAACACACACACACACACACAATGTAGTCATACTGATGACCTAATGTTTAGAGTGATACAGCCAGTATATTGTATTGACAAATTTTAGTATTATTAATATTACATTTTACAGGATTTTCTTAAATAAAATATTGAGTAAATGCAAATAGTTTAGAGGTGGTGAACCACAATGACCAGTTGGTCCTTTTATATCATATGTTTTATATCATATTTGATACAATGGGCTTTTATGGCCCATATAGTATGACATAGTAAGAATATCAAAAATATTGATATTTCAATACTCAGTTTCTGCAGTGTCGATACACTGATCTCAGCTGTTCTCGCTCTCTCTCTGTGACGGTGAACTGACACACACCTTCTCCTCACTCACTCGTCTCATTCGCTCCGGGTGAATAGTGCTAGTATTGGGCGTCATTTGACTAATTCCTGCACGTTTCGCTCTCACACCAAAAGCAAACACACACACCACTGATATATATATATATATTATACTGTATAAGTGGCGCACATAAAGCCTCTCAAACTGTTCGCGAGTACCAAACTGAGTTGGCTTTTTGCGCTCAAACATTCAAATACACAAAGTCAAAGTCAAAATGCCTGTCTTGGCGAGTATTCAGGTAAACACAATCAGTTTTGGAATGTAAAAAAAAAAGTGTTGTGTGTCAGTATATTGGATCCGCGCATGAGCTCTTAAAGTGACAGTAGCCTAATAAACCTGCTGCTGTCTGTCATTAATGTTAATCAGAGGACAAAAGAAAATCACTGATCTTGACCTAATAACTTTAATTGTAAGCATTAATCTGTATTTAATATTTACAATGAAGAATATCCGTGTTATTTACATCTGATTAATTTCTGTAGTATTTCTTACCTGAATACTACTGTTAGAGCCACCTGAAAAACTTAAAGCTGTTTATTTCATTATGCTATCATTTGTTTATTTGTTCTTATTTTATTATTGATTGTTTACTTGTCTTTGTGTAAATTTAGTTTAATATTCAAATATTCCCTGTGCTGTGTGAAAGCTATTTCATCAAAAATACCCAAATTATCAAAATTAAAGGGATACTTCAGCGATTAGCATTAAGCTTTGTATCAGTAAAAATCGTTCTTTCCCTCCTCATATCCCCCTGAGACGAGAGATTTATACATTTTATTTCAGGAAGAAAATCCTTCGATGATGCAAATATCGTAATTTTGCATCATCAGAGGATTTTTTGTCCAGAGGCTAAAGACTACAGCCAGTAGGAGGAGCTAGTTCCGCATGTTATCAGCCCGCCCACGGTGGTGGGATCTCACTCACAGAATGTGAACGCGCACGGCCGCTCGGCTCGGGCGTTCATAACGGAGTTATGTTTCAACTTTTCAATGAATTCCTGTGAAAGTTAAGCTTCCATAGGCATGATCTGAATGCGCCGTGAATGACTGCAGCGCTCACCTCAGCTCTGCTCTTCGCTCGTGATGAATGAAATCTGACTCCTGCTGCGTTTGTGCCGTGACTTTCGCCCGGCTCACTCACACTTTATTGAACAGACGCGTTCAGTTTTTAATTGTAGTGTCTGTTCTCTAACTGAACGAAATTATTTTATTACTATGAAAATCAAAACGACGGCGGGGGCGGTGTCATGGTGGGCAAGTGATAACCAGTAGCCGTGGCTTTGGGAGTGGCCTCGTTGGGCAGCGACGCAAGTGCATTCTGGGAGTTGTTGTCTTTCTTCCACATGAGACAAAAATATATTTTCTGTCTTTTCTCAGTCTAAAGTCACCAAATTCAAAAATAATTTCACATTTCTACTACATAGATGACCAGTTTAAATACACATTCATCTTCCCAGCGCTCTTTAAGAGATAAACATCTGTATTGGCTTCCCAGCAGACTGATGTAAGCCTGTTTGACTCCCTAAAAAAGTGCGTGTGTGTGTGTGTGCATACACTCCCACTCACTTGTGTTGTGTTTTGCAGTGAGGTGAAGGCAATGGAGCTCTTCCGTAAACTGAGAGAGAAACCCAGAGGTAAGACACACCTTGTCAACATCCCCTGTCCGGATGGGCCGCTCCGTCATGTGATCTAAAGGTCTCTTTGCTGTTTCCAGAGCAGCGCAGTAATGGCGACTGTCAGGAAGTGATCAAACTGGTGGTTCAAGCCGTGCAGTTCTACGAGAGGAAGTTGCGGGACTTTTACACACACCTGAGGTCTGTTCCTGTGAGACGTTTAATGAGATTTCATTATGAGTCTCTGCAGACACAACATCCTGTGATTATAACATGAGCTCTGTTCCGATCCCTAGTTTTCATGTCTGTTGTCTACATAGGCAGCATTCAAATACTGATACATAGTAAAATGTTAGCATGTTTAAGCAACTTAATACTCTGATAAGCCAAAAATTATAGATATATTGTAAATTTTCTACTGTAAATATATCATAAATGTATTATTAGTAGTAATATGCATTGCTAAGGACTTCATCTGGACAACTTTAAAGGAGATTTTCTCAATATTTGCTCCCTCAGATTCCAGATTTTCAAATATCTCTGGCAAATATTGTCCTATCATAACAAACCATTCAATGGAAAGCTTTATTCAGCTTTCAGATGATGCATCAATTAAAACAATTTGCCCTTATGACTGGTTTTATGGTCCAGGGTCACAAATATGATAGAAGAGCACATTTTTAAATAAATTGAAAATATGTAATCAGTTTTCAGTATTTAAAGAATGCATCGAGGGATTATTATCTTCACAGTGACTAACTTATTTGATGATTTGATTAAGTATCAAGAAGTAAATACTTTTATGCTTCCTACCTTTTGATTAACTTATTGTCAGGAGAGCATCAGTAATGCTTTACAATTTCGTCAAGGTAGCCAAAAACACCAATATTTCGATAGGTGGTATATTTACAATTACACTAATTTCGGTACCATAGACCAGTGGTTCTCAAGCCTGTTCTGGGGACTCCTCTCCACTGCACATTTTGTATGTCTCCCTCATCAGACACACCCAATTCAAGTCTTGCAGTCTCTACTAATGAGCTGATGAGTTGAATCAGGTGTGTTAGATGAGGGAGACATGCAAAATGTGCACTGGTGGGGGGTCCACAGGACCGGTTTGAGAACCACTGCATCTTTCAAACTTCTTTCAAACCCTCCCGCGCATATTTGTTCACGCTCTATGAACAGCGTCAACGGTTTACATCGTGTGTTTTTTTTTTGAAACGG
This sequence comes from Paracanthobrama guichenoti, assembly GCA_018749465.1. Lineage (NCBI taxonomy): Eukaryota > Metazoa > Chordata > Actinopteri > Cypriniformes > Gobionidae > Paracanthobrama > Paracanthobrama guichenoti. Next base: position 19,398,896 of record CM031950.1, read on the forward strand.
TGGATTTCTGTCTGTTGAGCACGAGAACGCAGCGGCCGATCACGGTCAAAAACACTTGTATTGCCTCAATTTGGTACCTCAGATAGTTTAAATAGTGTTGGGGAGTCGACTCCAAAAGAGTGGATTCCTCGACTCTGAATAGCCCCAGAGTCGGGGTCGACTCCAGCACAGGAATCGACTCTCGGTGTCCACTCTGTTGCTGTGTCCGAAATCACTCACTTGCTTCCTGATTCTCTAATCTCTATAAAGTGCACTATAAGCAAGGTATTTTTTCGTGACTTTCTCCCCTGTAAAATTAGGTATCGGCAACAGCCAACATTCAAGTCATCTCTAAATTGGACTAATTTGGATGGTCACACTAAAAGTGTGCGGTTTTAATAAGGGGATTTTAAGGCTTTGTGTCGGGGGGGAAATAATTTAAGTGTGTAACAACTGCAATTATGTCTTATTTCTGACCCTGTTTTGATGTAAAGTAAAAGGAGTCGAGGAGTCGTATTTCATAGACTCCTACAGTAGGAGTCGGGAATCGGAGTCGACTCCAAAAAACCTGGAATCGAACACCCCTAGGTTTAAACCCTCCGGCTGCGCCTATTTGTGCGAGCTCTTGCGCGTCAATGGTTTCCTACATTGTGTTTTTTTTAAGTGGTACACGTAGCCAATCACAGACATCTCTGTTGAACGCAGTGACCAATCAGAGGCGTTTAAGTCAGTCAGAATCCACTCAGGACGCTCAAGAATAATTTCAAAATGAGTATGACCAACATTATAGTACAAACACGATGTAAATTTCAGGAGAGCTGCTTTACAGCTGAAATTGAAATCATTTCATAAATCGACATGGTTTTGTTGTTTATTACTTAAAAAATTCACCCAAAAATGATCATTTACTCACCCTTAAGTTGTTCCAAACCTGTATGAGTTTCTTTCTTCTGCTGAACAAAGGAAGATATTTTGAAGAATGTGGGTAACCAAACAGTTGATGGACAGCAAAAAATAATACTATGGAAGTCAATGCGGTCCGTCAACTGTCCTTCAAAATATCTTCCTTTGTGTTCAGCAGAAGAAAGAAATTGAGTGACCTGTCCCTTTAAGATGCTTTGAATGATCTGTATTGAATAAAGCGCTAAGTAAATGAGTAGTTGACAAATAAGCAGTAAAAGCTGCTTCTTTTTTGTGTGTAAAAATGCATCTTATGTCGTCTGATGTTTGAGAAAATAAGGGTCACTAACTTTATCAATTGTTTCACTGTTTTTTTGAACATTTTTACTGAAATGTGTCCTATGGTGAGACATGGAAAGAATTAAGATACAGGGGTGTTGCACCAGAGGACAACTGGTTCCAATAAAAGTTAAATATTTGAACAATTCTGAGACAATATCTTACCATGTGCACATGTCATGGGCTTCACAGTAACATGACCTTGAATGGGGTCCTTCAACTAATTAAAGTTGTCCGTGGAATTGCCCGCTTATAAATCAGGATATGGTGTCACACCGGAGGACATGGTTTTCTGTTCCTACTCTTTTAGAAATATATGCATGAAAAAAAGGATTGTCATTTACTAAAATATTAACATTTGTAAGCTTTTGTTTTTAATTTATAATTTAATGAACCATGCTTTAGACCATTTTGAGATTTGGCTAAAAAAAAACAAATTCTAAAGACAAAGTTTTTACATCAACAGGTCCATGCAAGACAAAGAAATGTTTAAACATTTACTGCATTTTAAATTATTACAATACTAATTATATTCATCTTTATCTTGTGTGACCGTGAAAATGCCATGTCATCTCAACAACCCAAATGTGACTTGACTAATTTCAGTGGTTTTTGATAAGGTACCAACTCTGGTAGAGAATTGTGACATTGCACTGGTAAATCGTGACAACACTACTAAGTTGGCAGATGAGGTTTTAAAACAGATTAATTGTGTATATGTATCTAATTAGTATGCAATTTATACAAATTGCATTCAAAGTTCAATATTTTATTCAGAATACAACATAGACGACATATCAAATGTTTAAACTGAGAAAATGAATCATTTTAAGGGGAAAATAAGTTGATTTTAAATTTCATGGCATCAACACATCTCAACACAAGTTGGGACAAGGCCATGTTTCCCACTGTGTGGCATCCCCTCTTCTTTTTCTAACAGTCTGCAAACGTCTGGGGACTGAGGAGACAAGCTGCTCAAGTTTAGGAATAGGAATGTTGTCCCATTCTTGTCTAATACAGGCTTCTAGTTGCTCAACTGTCTTAGGTCTTCTTTGTGGCATCTTCCTCTTTATGATGCTCAAATGTTTTCTATGGTGAAAGATCTGGACTGCAGGCTGGCCATTTCAGTCCCCGGATCCTTCTTCTACGCAGCCATGATGTTGTAATTGATGCAGTGTGTGGTCTGGCATTGTCAGGTTGGAAAATGCAAGGTCTTCCCTGAAAGAGACGACGTCTGGATGGGAGCATATGTTGTTCTAGAACTTGGATATCCCTTTCAGCATTGATGGAGCCTTTCCAGATGTGTAAGCTGCCCATGCCACACGCACTCATGAACCCCATCCCATCAGAGATGCAGGCTTCTGAACTGAGCGCTGACAACAACTTGGGTTGTCCTTGTCCTCTTTAGTCCGGATGACATGGCGTCCCAGTTTTCCAAAAAGAACTTCAAATTTTGATTGGTCTGACCACAGAACAGTTTTCCACTTTGCCACAGTCCATTTTAAATGAGCCTTGGCCCAGAGAAAACGCCTGCGCTTCTGGATCATGTTTAGATATGGCTTCTTTTTTGACCTGTAGAGTTTTAGCCGGCAGCGGCGAATGGCACGGTGGATTGTGTTCACCGACAATGTTTTCTGGAAGTATTCCTGAGCCCATGTTGTGATTTCCATTACAGTAGCATTCCTGTATGTGATGCAGTGCCGTCTAAGGGCCGGAGATCACGGCATCCAGTATGGTTTTCCGGCCTTGACCCTTACGCACAGAGATTGTTCCAGATTCTCTGAATCTTTGGATGATATTAAGCACTGTAGATGATGAGAACTTCAAACTCTTTGCAGTTTTTCTCTGAGAAACTCCTTTCTGATATTGCTCCAGTATGTTTGGCCGCAGCATTGGGGGAATTGGTGATCCTCTGCCCATCTTGACTTCTGAGAGACACTGCCACTCTGAGAGGCTCTTTTTATACCCAATCATGTTGCCAATTGACCTAATAAGTTGCAGATTGGTCCTCCAGCTGTTCCTTATATGTACATTTAACTTTTCCGGCCTCTTCTTGCTCCCTGTCCCAACTTTTTTGGAATGTGTAGCTCTCGTGAAATCCAAAATGAGCCAATATTTGGCATGACATTTCAAAATGTCTCACTTTCAACATTTGATATGTTATCTATATTCTATTGTGAATAAAATATAAGTTTATGAGATTTGTAAATTATTGCATTCCTTTTTTATTCACAATTTCTACAGTGTCCCAACTTTTTTGGAATCAGGCTTGTACCTTGTTTTCTTCATATTGCTCATATTCTTCATCTTGCATACTGTCACTTGTTTAGTGTTTCTATTTAAATATACATAAATGAAAGTTCAAACTGGCTGTGTGTGTGCAGTAAGACGATGGTGTGCCGTCAGAGAGTGCTGGAGCTGCTGCCGCGTGTGGAGGGGATGGTGAGTGCGATGGCCCGGAGCGAGAAGCGGCTGCTGCACCTGCAGGAGAAGAGACAGAAGGAGCTGTGGAACCTGCTCAAAGTGGCCTGTGTATGCATACTACTCATACTAGCTCTCCAGTGTGCACACACGATTTATGCATGCATAGAAAACCCCAGATGGCTCAAAAATGCATGCAACAGATCCCACTGCGCCGGATGCTTAATTTGAGCTTGTGTGTTTTAGAGTAAGGTTCGTAGCCCCGTGAGTGGCAGTCCAGATGGAGGACGGACTCCACCGGCGCCCGGACACCCTCTGATGTCTCACAGGCCGTCACATCCCAGCAGCCCGTCCGACGTACCGCAGATGTGAGTCCAGCGCCAGTGCACGCCAGACACATTTGCATTCATTTGCATGTTTCCATCACGAGCGTTTCTCTCTTGTATGTGTTCAGAGACGAGTCTCAGGTCGTGATTGAGGAGAGCAAGATGTTCGAGAACCGCCTGCAGAGTTTAGTGCAAGACACCATTCAGGAAACAGAGACCAGCATGCAGGTAATCAGCGGGCAGAATTCATGAAAGTCTTCTGAATGTGCCCGTTATTCTATTAAAGGTTGCTAGTTTTGTTTTGGAGCCTCTTACGATAGTTTTACGTGCATCCAAGGTCAAAAAACACATATAATACCCATTGCTGCTTTCTCTCAGTGTCTGAAACGGTTCGTCCAAAGATTCAGTCTCTCTAAACCCCGCCTTTCTGAGAGCTGCTCTGCTCTGATTGGTCAGAGATGGCCCAGTCTGATGTGATGAATGCTCATTATCATATCTGAATCTCAGCTCTTGACACACAGTGATACGAACAGTAACGATGGCGTGGGTTTTACCGTATAACTCTCATCAAAGTGGATTTGCTTTGGCAGCAGAAAACGGCGTCTTCTCCACATCCAAACTCTTCCAGTCTCAGACACAGCTACAGTGTTTGAGGGCAGGGCAAAGCAGACGCTGTTCAGCCAATCAAGACCACAGGCTGGCATTATGCAAATTACTTACAGGCCTACGTCGGTTCAGCAGGAAGTGAGACTGGAGTTACTGACGCCTCATTTCAGTTCAGAATCGACTCTTTCTTTTAAGGAGACAGAAACTTTACAGATCTTTAACATTCACACACAGCTCGATTACACACCACATGACAGGTTATATCCCAAAAAGCATAATATGGGTACTTCACGAAATATAACTATTTTGACTCGAGTTGTTAATGAATTTCAAAATCAGCAAAAAGTCACACCACGCATAACCATGACCCTAATGGTTGACATTATCGATCATCGGCGTCGCCTGAGTACTCGAGCAAAACCCTAGTAATCATAATAGGTGTCATATGTAACTAGTGTAATATTGCAACAATTAATCTGAATAACTCAAACATCATACACACAAGTCGGAGGCAATCCTGGTGTGAGAGTTTGTTTATGAATTCTGTGTTTATGAGTTATGAATTTGTTTTAGGTGTTGTCTTCAGAGCAATCTTTAAGGATTAATTCACTTCAAAATGAAAAGTTCCTGATAATTTCCTCATCCAAGATGTTCATGTCTGTCTTTCTTCAGTCGGAAAGAAATTAAGTTTTTTGAGGAAAACATTCCAGGATTTTTCTCCACATAATGGACTTCAGTGGGAACCAACGGCTGAAGGTCCAGATCAATGCACTTTCAGAGGAAGGGCTTCAGAGGCTCTGCACGATCCCAGAGGAATAGGGTCTGATCCAGACAAACCATTGGACATTTTATACAAAAATAAACATTTATATACTTTTTAACCTCAAACGCTCGACTTCGATGTTGTGCTTCTTCACGAGAATCCCGCCGTATGACGTCATCACGTCGGAAAGGTCATGTGACGTAGGTGGAAGGACCGAGCCAGTGTTAAAACGAACGTGCAAAGACTAAATCAAACGCCCTTTACAAAAATAAAGATAAAACAACATCAGGCGATTTTTTTTTTTTTTTTTTTTTTTAAGCTGGAGGAGAACATGAGATGGCACTGGGTTGGTACTTCCACCTGCGCCACGGAAAACACCGAAGTCGAGCATTTGTGTTTGATAAGTATATAAATGTTTATTTTTGTATAAAATGTCGGATGGTTTGTCTGGATCAGACCCTATTCCTCTGGGATCGTGCAGAGCCTCTGAAGCCCTTCCTCTGAAACTGCATTGATCTGGACCTTCAACCGTTGGCTCCCATTGAAGTCCATTACGTGGTTTTCCTCAAAAAACTTAATTTCTCTGCGACTGAAGACACACATGAACATCATGGATGAGATGGGGGTGAGGATTATCAGGAAATGTTCATTTTGAAGTGAACTAATCCTTTAAGAACGAAGAACATTCTTAAGAAGTATTTTGGAAAATACTAAATATTTGTAACTTTGTTTACACATTACGAGATTATCTTGATCACTGACATCTCTCTTTTAGATACTGAGGGAGTGGAAGTGGTTGAATGGAGGGCAGGATCTGGCTTGATGTCACAGTTTAAACTGCTCATTACCTCAAACAGAAATGATGCTGTACCGCCACCAACTGGAGGAACCGTGAGACTGCAGGCGGTGTGTGCTGGCCAATGCACTCCTGTCAAATCACACTGAATGCCTTTCTTACCTTGTAATAGGGTTATAAACCCTTAAAAACTGTTTTTTAAAGTCCCCCTGCGGTGAAAATCAAGCTTTTAATGTTGTTAATATGTCTAGGTGGTGTTTTTAATATGCTTTCAGACGAACCATGTGCAAATTCATAAGTATTTTCTTCTTAAAACTGCAGTGAAAAAAAAAAAAGGTTGAAATTGCTGGTGTTTCTGACGTCACAAGCTACCTTGTAACCAATGAGTGGCGGTGCTCGCATACTGTCCGTCCTAAATAGTATTCAAAATTAGAATTAGTACGTCCCAAATCCTAGTATGTTGAAAAGAGTATTCCAGAGTGCAGATCCGTGCACACTCTGATGGCTGATATTGCCCACAACCCATTACGAGTTGGATGAGGATTCGATTAGAACTACAAACGCGGATAAAAAGTGTTAAACTACAAACATGGCGGATGTGGGACTCCAACGGTTAAGTAGAGAGGTTTAGATAAAGGGGTTTGAGTGAATAATTATCAGTATCTAATCCACATTATATTTCACCTGCAGCAGCATTGAGAACTTCTGTACTGATGCGTTTGGCCATTATATTTAAACTGCAAACACACGAGGAGAGTCTCTGCATTAAAGACCCACGAATGGCAGATCATCGTGCGACTGCATTTCTGTGATACGGTAGGAAATTAAACTGAATGTGGAGGATTTGAACTGTGAGGGCAGTTTAAACGGTGATGGGATGCACGCAACTAAGCGACAGAGTCCCTTAGTCCCAAAGCGTTCATACTCTTCTGCTACACACTCAAAAGTATCTACTTTTTCTAAACAAAGAGTTCATACTTTTAGGCCGTAGTATAAGTATGGATCTCTGAGCTGGTGCGAGTGAGTGGAGGCGGGGGCTAATCAGCATATTCATGAATCTACATGTACTAAATGAGACAAGGGAGTTACATCCAAGCTATTTTAACATATGTATAAAACGTTTAGATATGCCATTTTGGTGATCAAAGATGAGTTTTAAGGGATAAAATGATCGACTACAGGGGGACTTTAAAAGTTTGTTGACTATTTTCCAGCCTTTCTGATGTTTTTGCTGTTGTCTTCTATGCAAACGCCTCTTCACATGTGCACACTGAATTGTGTACTATCTATGACAAATCACTTGTGCTGTTCCTCATTTGTAAGTCGCTTTGGATAAAAGTGCTAAATGTAAATATAAATCTGCCCTAGTTGCTCGTGACCTCACTGTGAGAAGATGGCCGGAGTGATGATCACGTGTGTAAATGTGGACGTTTGTTATTGTCTTCATGATAAACCTGTCCTTGAGCATGTGAACTTATGAAATATGCAAAGTGCGTCTTCAGTTGAGGATGTTTTTGTTTTTTTTTATATGCTGAGAAAAAATATTTTTTAATGTGTCATTATAATTTTAACTAAATGAAAACGTAGTTTAAATGTTAGTTTTTTATATTTTAGTTAGTCTTTTATGGTTTTAGTTAACTATATGAACCCTGGTGTAGTTTTTTTTTACATACAAAAAAAATAAATAAAATGGTGTGTGCAAGAATTTTGTGTTTGTTTTTGATTTCTAGTGCAATTAAATTTTTTAACAAAGCAAATCTAGTTCAAATTCAGTCAACATTCCTCTTTATTGAGTTCCTCAACACCAGTTTCTTCTAGTCCTCCGCTTTTAACATTAATCCGTTTTTTTCTATGGGAATAAAACAGAAGGTCATGGACCATCCTCTAATAACTCCAGCCCACAAAAAGACAAGCAAACTGATAAAATATGCGTTTGGCAATGAACGTGGACAACGTGTGTGAGAGGGGCTTGACATTCAGAGAGTAGCATTAAACGCATTAACTAAGTACAACACACACACACACACACACACCAGGTCCTGTGCGACAGTTCACACACCAAAGACAAGCATCAGGATATTTATCTAGTTCAATTTAAAAACAAAAGAAACGGTGCCACATGTGTAACATTAATAATTGCTATGATATGTTGTCACATAGTGAGCTGGTGATGGAGGACTGGTGTGGACAGAAATCATGTGACTGGTGATCCTGTTTCTTATTGGTTGAGGTTCTAGAGGGTTTAAGGCCAGATTAGTTAAATCACGAATTACAGGGGGAAAGTGTGTTTTTGCAGTCGTGCTGTCAGCTCCCCCGTGTTTCTTCTTTTCTTTCCGTTGATGCCTCTCTGCTTTCATCCGTCCGTCGTTACACCTCCAGCTCGAAGCCCATGCCCACCTTGTGTCCTCCGGCGTTGAAGTTCTTGGCGTCGATCAGAGCAGATAGAGTGAGCTTCACACCTGCAGAACACACAAGACATCATTATGCTTCATTGGCATTATTGACCTTTATTACACCTCTCTTTAGTGAGTAATGCTGCTGTTTGAGCACAGAGGGCCCTCTCATACACCCGGCGCAATGTGACGCCAGGCGCGACCCAAGTGTTTTCTGCTAGTTTCAGCCCGACGCAGTTCTCACTGTCTGTTCACCCATTGGCGGCTGGTCTGAAAACCATGTTCAGGAGCATTGTTGGAGCGTTGCTATTTTGAGGAACTGAAATCAATGAGAAGCTGCTCACTGCAGAGCAAATGGGTGGAGCGTACATGTAGCTCCTCCCCCCACTAGAGAGGAGCGACGAATGTAATTCGTTGCCTAATGGGTGGAGCTAGAACATCCAGCCACACCCTAACCCTACCCACAACCCCACTGGAGCTCCAGAGAGGAGGAGCTGAATGTTATTTGACTCTGCAGTGAGTACCACTTGAAAACGACTGCGCCACTGACCAACACAAACCTGCCCTAAAGTCAATAGCGCAGTATTGTTTGTGTTATTTAAAGGGTGTGTTAGTAATATGAGCCTATAGGTGGGAGCACAACGCGCGTACACTGATTATTATTTGCATATTTTACAATAAACTAAAATTATACTGTTTTTATACATATAAATCAACATTTGTAAATTTGCAGTTTCTCCTTTGTTTTCAATTCGATCATGCGGTTTGCAATGATTCATGGGATTGTAGTTCTTTCCCTCACCAAGTCATTCAAGCATGAAAAGGGCACAATACGGCCTATTTAAAGGGATAAGAAAGAAATTCATACAGGATTGGAACAACAAATGATAACAGAAATGTCATTTTTGGGTGAACTATCCCTTTAATGCCTGATGTTTAATCACATAAAGGTGTTTGTTTACCTGGCCGGAGGCTCTGTGTGTATCCTACTCCAACCAGACTAGCGTTATTCACTTTGGCCTGTAGAGAGACACACATTGGCATCAAGCGTCAGTGATATTTATCAGTGTTAGAAGGACAGGAACAGGACGGCGTTCTGTAGACTCACAGCGATAGAGAAGTCTTTGTCTAGCTGGTATTTAGCAGCGATGCCAAAGCGTGTGTTGTTACTGCCTGCGGTCCAGGCCAGATTCACCGCCGTCTCCAGCTGACCATTCACCTTCTGATAGATAGAGCCGCCGAACTCCGTACCATCATTACTGCAACACACACACACACACGATTACATTCAGGAGCCAATCACTATTAGCATGTATCTGGTACTTTAATTGTAATTGTATGGTGCTTTTTGTCATTTTGGAGATTGACAGCCCTTGATCACTGTCTGGACGTTCAGCTGGACTTCTCTTTTTTGTGTCATTCGGGTTTGGAAGGATATGAAGGCGAGTAAATGATGACATATTAGTGGTGTTTTGGATGTGAAGTGCTGGTCTAGTGTTTCCTCACACATTGGTGTGTAGCTGGAAGTCTCCAGCCTTGTAGCCCAAAGCGAAGTTGTTCTGGGCGAGTTTGGACTTGGCCGTGTCAAAGGCCATCTGATACCCGGCCAGCCAGCCTTCATAGCCCAGAACGGCTGCGGCATGAACCGTGGGTCCGGCCAGGTCGAAATCTAGATCACACCCCACGTTCATGAAATCACGCTTATATCCTGTCTTCAGCTTAGCGCTCTTCTTCCTGAAGATATCAGAGGATGACAGTGCTGAACACTTACTGGGATCAAATTTCTGACTGAAACATTTTTTACTGGATTGAAATTAATACATTTTAGCACAGGAAGTGTTGAATAATAAAAATAATAATAATATATTAATTAAAAAATATAAATGATATATATAAAAACGATATATATATATATATAAAAAATGTAACACACACACACACACACATATATATATATATAAAGTTAAATTATATTTATATATTTTTATTTATTAATTAATTTATATATATATTAGCACTGAGTATTTACGTTTAAACTGAATCATGGGAATGTATAAAAATTACAAATAACAAAATTTATGTATGTATAATATGTGTTTTTTTTTATTAATTTAATAAGTACTGGGAATTTTGCTCAAAATGAAATACTTTTATAATGTTATTTTGTCTTTTAGCTCAGTTTAGTCATTTAAAAATATACAAACAACTAAATATAATTAATTCATTATCTTAAATGTAATATTCAGATCATAAATATTCAAACTGTGAACACAATTCACAACAGTCACATTTTAAAATCATCAAAAATCATCAAAATAATACGTTTATTAAACAAAAGTCACTTATTTATTAAAGTAAACTCGTATCTGTTGATTGAGGGAGTTCACGTACCCAGTGTTGGGCACAAACGAAGTGTCCAATCCCAGCTTCAGACCCTTGGCCAGCTGCACACACACACACACACACACACAACACAACACAGTGCATTACACACCCATCTCAAATGTTTATGCATGTGTTATAAATGGCCACCTGGACTCACTTGATCTTCCAGAGTCACTTCGGTTGTCAGAACATTATCTGTGTTCCACTTCTGGTTCAAACTCAAGCCCAGCTCCTTCACTTTGTACTTGGTCTCCAGGCTTCCAGCCGCCTTTCCGGTGTCTGTGTTACTGGAGCCACCGGTGGAAAACTCCTGAGAAACGAGAGGGAAACACAGGAAGTGAAAGGATGCAGGGAAAGAACAATAGAGAGAGATGCTGAACTGTGGGAGAGAGGAAGAGGACGGATTAACAGGAAATGAAGAAGAAATTGGAGAGGAGGGTTGGGCCCCACCAGCTGCTCGTAAAGTATCACTAGTTAACACCAAGTTCGTTTTTAATTAGCGCAGTGCTTCATTTAGTTACACAATTTGTATTTAATGCAAGACTTTGGTAGTAGGACACAAGCTCACCATAGACTTAAGCTTAATGTGACGTCTACCTTTATTGATGCACATTTGCAAACAGGAAATAGTGTTAAAAAGTTGTATATTTTCACAGTTAACTTTGCATTGTTCTCACACAGCACTGTCAAGACATGAAACCTTCTCAACGTTAATGAAGGACAGAATTAGTCGCCAAAAGAGACTAAACAAATTCACATCCTCTCATAAAACATCTCAGTCTTACCATCTGACACCGGCGTCCAATAAAGAAAGCAGGAAAGACAGAGAAGCAGGTTAGGAAAGAGAAACACAGATGCAATCACGCAAAGACTCATGTGGAATTAAAGCAATACAGGAGCCACAAACACACACACACACACACACACACACACACACACACACACACACGCAAACACACACTCACGCAAACACAAACACACACACACACACACACACTCACGCAAACACACACACACACACAAACGCAAACACACACACACAAACACACACACACACACAAACACACACACACACACAAACACACACACACACACACACACACACACACACACACACGCAAACACACACTCACACGCAAACACACACTCACGCAAACACAAACACACACACACACACACACTCACGCAAACACACACACACACACACGCAAACACACACACACACGCAAACACACACTCACACACACTCTCGCAAACACACTCTCGCAAATACACTCTCACACACACACAGCAGCTCACTGACCAGAGACCTGTGAGCTACACACACACACACACATTCACTCTCACACACACACTCACACTCACACACACACACACACACACACACACACACACACTCACACACACACTCACACACACACACACACACACACACACACACACACACACACACTCACACACACACACACACTCACACACACACACACACACACACACACACACACACACACACACACACACACACACACTCACACACTCCAGAAGATGTTTTCTTTACAGGTAGAGGATGTTCACGAGTAAACATGAACTAAGTTTAAGAAAAGAGCAAGAGTGACGAGGAAAATAACTCTTACATAAAAGCACACAGTGACGATATCAGATGGCAAAGCCATGACACACACCGATCATCATTCATGCACCTGGTGCCTGTGTGCATTTAGTTTGTTAGTGAAGAAACAGAGGGAAAAAGAGCAACTCACAACTCCACTCTGAGACTTGGTCTTTAGGTCCAGCTTAACAGCTCCAAAGCCTGAGAGAGAGAGAGAGAGAGAGAGAGAGAGAGAGAGAGAGAGAGAGAGAGAGAGAGAGAGAGAGAGAGAGAGAGAGAGAGAGAGAGAGAGAGAGAGAGAGAGAGAGAGAGAGAGAGAGAGAGAGAGAGAGAGAGAGAGAGAGAGAGAGAGAGAGAGAGAGAGAGAGAGAGAGAGAGAGAGAGAGAGAGAGAGAGAGAGAGAGAGAGAGAGAGAGAGAGAGAGAGAGAGAGAGAGAGAGAGAGAGAGAGAGAGAGAGAGAGAGAGAGAGAGAGAGAGAGAGAGAGAGAGAGAGAGAGAGAGAGAGAGAGAGAGAGAGAGAGAGAGAGAGAGAGAGAGAGAGAGAGAGAGAGAGAGAGAGACAGAGAGAGAGAGAGAGAGAGAGAGAGAGAGAGAGAGAGAGAGAGAGAGAGAGAGAGAGAGAGAGAGAGAGAGAGACAGAGAGAGAGAGAGAGAGAGAGAGAGAGAGAGAGAGAGAGAGAGAGAGAGAGAGAGAGAGAGAGAGAGAGAGAGAGAGAGAGAGAGAGAGAGAGAGAGAGAGAGAGAGAGAGAGAGAGAGAGAGAGAGAGAGAGAGAGAGAGAGAGAGAGAGAGAGAGAGAGAGAGAGAGAGAGAGAGAGAGAGAGAGAGAGAGAGAGAGAGAGAGAGAGAGAGAGAGAGAGAGAGAGAGAGAGAGAGAGAGAGAGAGAGAGAGAGAGAGAGAGAGAGAGAGAGAGAGAGAGAGAGAGAGAGAGAGAGAGAGAGAGAGAGAGAGAGAGAGAGAGAGAGAGAGAGAGAGAGAGAGAGAGAGAGAGAGAGAGAGAGAGAGAGAGAGAGAGAGAGAGAGAGAGAGAGAGAGAGAGAGAGAGAGAGAGAGAGAGAGAGAGAGAGAGAGAGAGAGAGAGAGAGAGAGAGAGAGAGAGAGAGAGAGAGAGAGAGAGAGAGAGAGAGAGAGAGAGAGAGAGAGAGAGAGAGAGAGAGAGAGAGAGAGAGAGAGAGAGAGAGAGAGAGAGAGAGAGAGAGAGAGAGAGAGAGAGAGAGAGAGAGAGAGAGAGAGAGAGAGAGAGAGAGGAGAGAGAGAGAGAGAGAGAGAGAGAGAGAGAGAGAGAGAGAGAGAGAGAGAGAGAGAGAGAGAGAGAGAGAGAGAGAGAGAGAGAGAGAGAGAGAGAGAGAGAGAGAGAGAGAGAGAGAGAGAGAGAGAGAGAGAGAGAGAGAGAGAGAGAGAGAGAGAGAGAGAGAGAGAGAGAGAGAGAGAGAGAGAGAGAGAGAGAGAGAGAGAGAGAGAGAGAGAGAGAGAGAGAGAGAGAGAGAGAGAGAGAGAGAGAGAGAGAGAGAGAGAGAGAGAGAGAGAGAGAGAGAGAGAGAGAGAGACAGAGAGAGAGAGAGAGAGAGAGAGAGAGAGAGAGAGAGAGAGAGAGAGAGAGAGAGAGAGAGAGAGAGAGAGAGAGAGAGAGAGAGAGAGAGAGAGAGAGAGAGAGAGAGAGAGAGAGAGAGAGAGAGAGAGAGAGAGAGAGAGAGAGAGAGAGAGAGAGAGAGAGAGAGAGAGAGAGAGAGAGAGAGAGAGAGAGACGGAGAGAGAGAGAGAGAGAGAGAGAGAGAGAGAGAGAGAGAGAGAGAGAGAGAGAGAGAGAGAGAGAGAGAGAGAGAGAGAGAGAGAGAGAGAGAGAGAGAGAGAGAGAGAGACACAGAGAGACAGAGAGAGAGAGACAGAGAGAGAGAGATGTTAAATGTACTTATGTGACTATGTACAATACCTCTTGTTCTCAAAAACATCTAAGTCAACTAAGTGATGAAGCTGATAATCAACATATCTAATCTATATGCTCAAATACGTAAACGTCAGTATTTGGTCTAATTCTACAGGATAAAGATCCTCTCAATGTGTGTGGATGTCAGTGTTTCCCGAGAGTGTTACGACTCCCATGAGTCTCAGGGAAGAAAGCGAGATGGTCTACTCCTTCTAGAACTATTTCCTGTCGTTTAACCCCTGACATGAACCCACCATCTGTCGGTCGGAAGGTCAGTATTGATTCTGTTGAGTTAATCTCACGTTACAACGAGCAGCTGCAAAAATCTCCGTACAGAAATCTGACTGCATTAATACTGAATAGTGTGTGGTTGTCACTCACCATATCCTTTGCTGAAGATATCTTTGGCAGATTTGCCGAGGTCAGCGTATGCAGGAGGGACGGCCATGTTTGCTGGACAGAAAGAGACAAGACGACACTCATCAGCCGTGTGACATTGTGCATGTAAGTTGTGCAACATGTTTACAACGGTCTACAAATACCAGCAGCAGCACACACCTCCGAACGGTTCAGTCTCCCACACACACAGCGCTGGAAGCGGCAACGTTTGCTCTTACCATTTTCAGCGCTGATGATGTCACAGGTTATCATTACACACACTGAAGGATGCATGAGACTACATCAACTACAGCACAGTGTGTTTCTATGCTCACACACACAAGAAAAGCTCTGGGTTCACTACAAGTTCACAGTATTTTGTCTACTACCACAGAAAATCATTTAAAAACACGTTTACAGTGATGCACGTACAACTGAAGTGTGTGGTGCGTGTGTACCAGAGGGTTTAGAGCAAAAAAAGCACAGCTTGTGTTTTTGATAAAGCACAAAATGTGGTGTATTTCCTGTGAGCGTGCCGCTCTGGTGTCCTTGTCTAGAGTGCAAAATTACCAGTTTACCAGCTTATCGAGGTCATGAGAGGAGTTGTAAATATATCTGACAGAGACAAGGTCAGTAAAGTGATGTCACTATCTCACTAGCATCATGTTAACATGTACCAGCTTTAGGTCTTGTGGCGATATAGTATTTTTGCCCCATAGACTTGCATTGTAAGTGCATGACTGTAAACATGATTGTTTATTTACATCATGATTGATGAGTCATCCATCCATCCATCTATCTGTCCATCTATATATCCATCTATCTATCCATCTGTCTCTCTATCTGTCCAGCCAACCATCTATCCATCAGTCCGTTTATCTATCTATCCATCCATCCATCTATCCGTGTCTCTCTCTCTCTCTCTCTCTCTGTCTGCCTGTCTGTCTATCCATCTATCCATCCATCCATCCATCCATCCATCCATCCATCCATCCATTCAACCGTCCGTCTATCTATCTATCTATCTATCTCTGTCTGCCTGTCTATCTATCCATCTCTCTCTCTCTCTCTCTCTAGCCATCCATCTATCCGTCCATCCAACTATCTATCTGCCTGTCTATCTATCTATCTATCTATCATCTGTCTCTCTCTCTCTATCTGTCTGTCTGCATCTATCTATCCATCTCTCTATCCGTCAGTCCGTTTATCTATCTATCTATCTATCTATCTATCTGCATCTATCCATCTCTCTATCCGTCAGTCCGTTTATCTATCTATCTATCTATCTATCTATCTATCTATCTATCTATCTTCCGTTCTCTCTCTCTCTCTGTCTGCCTGTCTGTCTCTATCCATCCATCCGTCCATCCAACTATCTATCTATCTGCCTGTCTGTCTATCTATCCGTCTCTCTATCTATCTAGCCATTCATCTATCCATCTCTCTATCCGTCAGTCCGTTTATCTATCTATACCATCTATCAGTCTCTGTCTCTCTCTCTCTCTGTCTCTCTCTCTCTCTGTGTCTGCCTCTATCCATCCATCATCCATCCATCCAACCGTCCGTCTATCTATCTATCTCTGTCTGTGTCTATCTATCTATCTCTCTCTCTCTCTCTCTCTCTCTCTCTCTCTCTCTCTCTCTCTCTCTCTATCTGTCTGTATCTATCTATCCATCTCTCTATCCGTCAGTCCGTCTATCTATCTTATCTATCCGTCTTTCTCTCTCTCTCTCTCTCTATCCATCCATCTATCCGTCCATCCAACTATCTATCTATCTGCCTGTCTGTCTGCCTGTCTATCTATCCATCTATCTATCTATCTGTCCATTCATCTATCCATCTCTCTATCCATACCATCTATCCGTCTCTTTCTCTCTCTCTCTCTCTCTCTCTCTCTCTCTCTCTGCCTGTCTGTCTCTATCCATCTATCTGTCCATCCATCCATCCATCCATAAGTCTGTTTATCTATCTATCTATACCATCTATCCGTCTCTCTCTCTCTCTCTCTCTCTCTCTATCATCTATCTGTCCATCCATCCATCCATCTATCTTATCTGTCTACCAACGTCTGTCTATCCATCTATCCGTCTCTCTCTCTCTGCCTGTCTATCTCCATCCATCTATACGTCTGTCCATTCATCTATCCATCTCTCTATCTGTCCGTTCGTCCATCCATCCATCCATCCATCCGTCCATCCATCCATCCGTCCATCCATGTCTCTCTATCTGTCTGTCTGTCTAAATACGTCTCTCTATCTGTCTGTCTGTCTAAATACGTCTCTCTATCTGTCTGTCTGTCTAAATACGTCTCTCTATCTGTCTGTCTGTCTAAATACGTCTCTCTATCTGTCTGTCTGTCTAAATACGTCTCTCTATCTGTCTGTCTGTCTAAATACGTCTCTCTATCTGTCTGTCTATCTATCCATCCATCCATCCATCCATCCATCCATCCATCTCCCATCCTCTCTATCCGTCACTCACCGCATGTCTTTGGCTTGCAGTGATGGCAGGTCTCACTGCTTCCTTTAACTTGTGTCTCTTTCTGCTTCTGTCCTTTCTCAGACATGATCTGGGGTCAGAGATCACAATCAGGCACACACCATAAACCACAGCACACCAACTCCCTACACAACAGAAGGAGGGTCACACAGAGGGGGTCACCATGGCAACCCCTGCTGCAGTGACATCTGCCCTTGGGAAAGGGGCAGACCGCAGGTGACGGGATGCTGAGGCGGCATCTTTACAGAGCGTGTCCCCCTCCCCCAGATCCCCAGACACACGCCCTAAAAATAGGCTCAACTGACACCGCTGGTTCTCCATGTGACGCAAGGAAAATATTTTCCTCAACACCAAACACTTCGACACCAGGATGCATCAGTTCTTTCTTAAGAAGCAACAAATTGTACTTTAATCAGATCTGTTTAAAATAATGCATGCATGAGATGACAGCTCAGATCAGTGTCTCATGGTGGTCGCCATGTTGGGATCACATGATCATTTCATCGCAGTATCTGTTGCATCGAAGCTGATTGGACCACTGCTGTACCGGCCAGTGAACAATAAACCAGAAATTAGAGCAGCTTTAAAACCCATTTAAAATCCACCTGCTGTACCTGCTATTCATCATTTACTGAAACATCTCACACAGTCTCGGTCTTGTGCCAGACAGTCATCAGTCAAGAGCAAATCCACTGAACATCCTCAGCCACAGGCCATTAGAGCGAGTGCAGCTCATGGGAAAAACACACAATCGCAATGACAAACCAGAGCACAAGGGCGGGAGGCGGTAAGTGTGCCATATAGATGATCAATCATGCAAAACATCTGTGTTAAGAGCTTACTCTCGTGATAATGCAATCATATTCTGGCAATAACATGTATATAAGTTGGTTTAAGGTAATACTGGTTTGTTGTGCAGATCCTTATGGTGTGTGTGTCATGACTGATACAGATACAGAGGATTTTTATTAATTATTAGGGATGCACAATATATCGTCTACCATATCGTTGTCGGGCAATATATGTTCATTCTTAATGTTAGCATTATCAGCCCGATAAGAAAATTTAGCCAATATATTAAACCTGATAAATGATGAATTATTCCCTTCAGCTGAGACACGGTTCACCATAATGGTTTTGATTTTTTTGGATTAAAATCAATTAAAAAAAGAAAATACAGTTAAGTGCAATATTTGCAGCCCAAATCTATCATATAGGCTACATACAAATATATTAGGTCCTACATACATATCCATATACATTTTGTCCTCAAAGTTGATGTGTTGCAGGAAAAATGGGCAAGCGTAAGGATTTGAGTGAGTTTGCCAAGGGCCAGATTGTGATGGCTAGACGACTGGGTCAGAGCATCTCCAAAACTGCAGCTCTTGTGGGGTGTTCCCGGTCTGCAGTGGTCAGGATCTATCAAAAGTGCTCCAAGGAAGGAACAGTGGTGACCCGGCCACAGGGTCATGGGCGGCCAAGGCTCATTGATGCACGTGAGGGGTGAAGGCTGGCCCGTGTGGTCCGATCAAACAGACGAGCTACTGGAGCTCAAACTGCTCAAGAAGTTAATGCTGGTTCTGATAGAAAGGTGTCAGAATACACAGAGCATCTCAGTTTGTTGCGTATGGGGCGGCATAGCCGCTGACCAGTCAGGGTGCCCATGCTGACCCGTCCACCGCCGAAAGCACCAACAGTGGCACGTGAGCATCAGAACTGGACCACGGAGCAATGGAAGAAGGTGGCCTGGTCTGAGGAATCACGTGTTCTTTCACATCACGTGGATGGCCGGGTGCGTGTGTGTGGCTTACCTGGGGAACACATGGCACCAGGATGCACTATGGGAAGAAGGCAAGCCGGCGGAGGCAGTGTGATGCTTTGGGCAATGTTCTGCTGGGAAACCTTGGGTTCTGCTATCCATGTGGATGTTACTTTGACACGTACCACCTACCTAAGCATTGCTGAGACCATGTACAGCCTTTCATGGAAACGGTATTCCCTGGTGGCTGTGGCTCTTCCAGCAGGATAATGCTCCTGACACAAAGCACAAATGCTTCAGGAATGGTTTGAGGAGCACAACGAGTTTGAGGTGTTGACTCGGCCTCCAAATTCCCCAGATCTCAATCCAATCGAGCATCTGTGGGATGTGCTGAACAAACAAGTCCGATCCATGGAGGCCCCACCTCGCAACTTACAGGACTTAAAGGATCTGCTGCTAGCATCTTGGTGCCAGATACCACAGCACACCTTCAGGGGTCTAGTGGAGTCCGTGCCTCGACGGGTCAGGGCAGCAAAAGGGGGACCAACACAATATTAGGTCATAATGTTATGCCTGAACGGTGTATATGCTTGCAATTAATCATTTAATAAAAATAATTATAAAGATCGATGCACTGCTCAACTGAGAATATTTAGCTGCAAAACATAATTATGCCAGCAATACATTAAATAAGTAACCTTATCTATGAACATTGTTACTTTTTAAATGCATGAAACTGAGTTGATGAAACTGTGCTTTAGAGACCAGGTGCAATTTATTAGCAGAATTAATGAATTATTGACGAAGCAGAAAAGTGCAAATATCTGTCTAATATATATATATATATAGGGATCCACATTAACGCTTGTCCGGGACAAGTGGATTTTTTTTGAAGGGGCAAGTGAAAGAGAATTTTTCTTGCCCGACCGGACAAGTATCCTGATTTAAAATTTCAAAAAATAACTAGGGAATCCCCAAAATGCAAGAATGATTCTGCATTCATTTAGTGTAATTGGCGATCGATAGTGGATAATAGTATAATATTCAGTGAACTGATGGTAACAGTGTTGTTCTGTTGACGCTCGCGCAGCCTCTCGAGGAGATATCACAACAAATGAGCGCCGCTCGCACAGAGAAACTCAGTTAACACACACGGTTAAACTTTGTTACAGATTGTGGAGTTTTTATATCTATAACAACATATGATAGCCTACAGTTAAGCAACATGACAGAACCAAGAGTGCAGTTTTCCTGAATACCATCACGACTGAAAATGACACCATTTCATATGACCAGTTAATTAACATTAAGCCACTTACATTTTAGATGCAATATTGACTGTTTTTGTTCCATTTCAACAGCAAAAATAGTTCCAAACAAAGATCACAGCAGAACCATAACATCTCACAGCAACAGTGTGTCACTGAATCTTTGATTCAACCGATTCATTCAAACGTTGAATCATTCAATGACCTATTCGTAAACGTGAGCCCTGTCACAAATGGCACCCTAACCCCTCATGGTCTTCCCCTGAGTCCGCACATTCACGACATAATGCTGCTTTGACTGCCTGGAGGAAGTCCGCTGTGTAACCCGCACCAGTGCGGGCTCGGCAGAAGTGCGCATCGAGGGCGCTCGCGAACACCCTTCTGAGACATAAAATGACAAATGGGACACTCTGCGGTCTCGTGGACTTAACGGACACGCTCACGCAGCGGCCATTGTATGTCCACAAGACCGAAAGTGCACATGAAGTGTGCCATTTGGGACAGGGCCTGCCTCATTCTTGAATGAATCATCCGTTTGAATGAATCGTTTAAATGACTCAATGACTCACTCATTAAGACGGTCACCTGCTGCCACCTACTGGTGGTTTAGTTTCATCTTTCCAACATTTCTTATTTGTTTTAAATATGTTTGAATATACAATCTCATTACATTATTTAATGCAGTTGTAATTTTTTTGTGTGTGTAAATTATTTAATTTGACTGGTAACAGCCTTATAGTGCCTTATTTCTAGATCAAATAAAAAAAAATGAAATGCCCATATTTAATAAGATTATGGAAAAAATGCCCTTTATAAAAAGGTAAAAATATCACAAATACGCAGATTTAAAACATGAAGCAGATTGAACACTGGTGAGAATATTGCTTCAGAATAAATCATATTTACAACATAAACAAACAAGCAAATTTTTTACTCAGACAAATGAGTGAGAGATTTACTGGTGGGGTTAATGCTTAATGTCGAGCCCTGTATATACACACCAGACACTTTCCCTATAATTCTGTAATAAACCACTCAAACAAACATCCATACACATACTATATCCTATTATATACTTCTCTTCATACACATGTACGACTCTTATGAAAGCTATGCATGCACATAAAGCTGCTATGGTCCCATTTTCTGTATTGTTTACATTCAGTTCTGCTCGACTATCAGTTTTGGGTTCATTTCACTCACACCAAAGAAACTAATGCTTCAGTGAGCTGCTGCAATTATTACAGTGAGTATACGTCACAATGACCTAGACAGTGTTTACATTTTAATAGCATTAAATTATAGTCGTTAACAACTAACGTAACAAAATATCTTAGCAAAGAACAATAGCAATGAGATCAATGAGTGCCAAACATGGTCGTTCTGAGGCTGTTTTAGTGGATCTGTGCATGTTTTTGGACTTCAAGCATCGTCCCAACACACAAAGAAAGGAAAGAAAGTCGCTCAAGGCTGCAGAATCATCGCGCGTGAGTGACGCGACGCACGCACAACGCCCAGATAACGAATAACGGGAGCGGCGTGGTACCTTAAAGATCAATTGTCAGTATTAATAAGAGCGTTTGCTGCTTCAGCGCGAGGGTCTGACCGTTATATCAGAGGCTGCGCGCGCAGAACACAGTCCGTTATTTTACGTTACCCGTCAAAATCAAAAAGTCACACGAGCACAGTGTCCTTGATGAAACTCTGACGTGTTTTATGTCACACCACATGAGATTAGACGCGTAACACTCCAGTATGAGAATTAAAATCGTGTTTTATGACTAAACGCTGGCAGTGATTTTATTATCATCAATATTATAGCGTCATGACGTCTCTGCGGCCCTGAACCCGAACTGACGGACAAACTATACAGCTCCAGTGTGTACAGAATAACAACAGCGCTCACTATTATCGACAGAAGAGTCCGTGCGTGTCGAGCAATGTTTCAGTGTAAATCAGTCAACCCTACCGTGTTTTTGCCGTGTCGATGTGCCTGACGGTGTTGCTGCACTGCACAGCGCGAGACTGAGGGCACACTGAAGGAGAACGGCGCGTGAGCCGCGCATGCGCAGTCCGCGGCGTTTTCATCTTTCTAGATTACGTAAAAATCTATATGATATTTAACTTCGTTTCGCAACTCTTATGTCTCTGTTAAAAACATATTGTTTCCTGCACACTGATCTTTCTCTCCGAATGCACTTTAGACAGATACACAGCCAGGTCACATTTAATTTAATTTCCCGGATGCTAAAAATATAAATATAGGGACTATAGGCGTAAAATATAATCATATAATATTGGCGTAATCATATAATATTGTTAGCGTATTTATTAATATATGTCTTGCGTAAAGGCTTACGTTAGAAACCCGCTGCTGTCTCTTTAAGACGTTGCCATGGTGAAGCTTTGCGCTTGTTGTTAATGCGTCATCAGGCTGCGTGTAACCGAAAAACGGAGCTAATATCGCGCTTTATCTGCATAATTATCAAATAACTGAGGGTTTCATTAAAGGTAAGTTTCTTCAGGAACTCGTTTTCATTATATATTACCGTTTATGTTCACACACACATCTTAACATGGCGCTTGATCGTTCTGAATCCAGTATTTGTGTACTAACGGTAAGAGTGATCGAATAACTGAAAATGCAATATGCACATTTATAAATCAATCCTGTTTACTAAAAGCTGATATAAATTAATACATGTTTATTTTGTGCTAGTTACCTGTTGGCCTGGCCTTGGTATGAATATAAAAAAATGCATATATAATAAATATAAGCTAGAAATTAATATAATTCATTTTAAATAAACGATAATTATTATAACTCTTTATACAAACTGCATTATGACCCTTTCAAAAAAATAAGTATACGTCAAGTTTGTTTTATTAAGTATATTTTAAGTGTACTTCATGTAGGATACTAATATCAATGTGCTCCTTGTAAGTATACTATTTTAATACTACTTGGGACTAAACTAGTGTATAAAAGTGTAATTTTAAGTGTAACAACTTTGACTACACAACTAGTTTACAGCTGTTTTACTTGATAGTTTACTAGTCAGATACTAGCACATTTTTTTAGTTTATAAAAGTGTACTGAAGTATACTCTAGGTAAACTACTAGTTTAGTAGTTTTATACTGCAAATCTACACTCCCCTAAAGGATTATTAGGAGCACCATACTAATACTGTGTTTGACCCCCTTTCGCCTTCAGAACTGCCTTAATTCTACGTGGCATTGATTCAACAAGGTGCTGAAAGCATTCTTTAGAAATGTTGGCCCATATTGATAGGATAGCATCTTGCAGTTGATGGAGATTTGTGGGATGCACATCCAGGGCACGGCAGCTCCCGTTCCACCACATCCCAAAGATGCTCTATTGGGTTGAGATCTGGTGACTGTGGGGGCCATTTTAGTACAGTGAACTCATTGTCATGTTCAAGAAACCAATTTGAAATGATTGGAGCTTTGTGACATGGTGCATTATCCTGCTGGAAGTAGCCATCAGAGAATGGGTACATGGTGGTCATAAAGGGATGGACATGGTCAGAAACGATGCTCAGGTAGGCCGTGGCATTTAAACGATGCCCAATTGGCACTAAGGGGCCTAAAGTGTGCCAAGAAAACATCCCCCACACCATTACACCACCACCACCAGCCTGCACAGTGGTAACAAGGCATGATGGATCCATGTTCTCATTCTGTTTACGCCAAATTCTGACTCTACCATCTGAATGTCTCAACAGAAATCGAGACTCGTCAGACCAGGCAACATTTTTCCAGTCTTCAACTGTCCAATTTTGGTGAGCTCGTGCAAATTGTAGCCTCTTTTTCCTATTTGTAGTGGAGATGAGTGGTACCCGGTGGGGTCTTCTGCTGTTGTAGCCCATCCGCCTCAAGGTTGTGCGTGTTGTGGCTTCACAAATGCTTTGCTGCATACCTCGGTTGTAACGAGTGGTTATTTCAGTCAAAGTTGCTCTTCTATCAGCTTGAATCAGTCGGCCCATTCTCCTCTGACCTCTAGCATCAACAAGGCATTTTCGCCCACAGGACTGCCGCATACTGGATGTTTTTCCCTTTACACACCATTCTTTGTAAACCCTAGAAATGGTTGTGCGTGAAAATCCCAGTAACTGAGCAGATTGTGAAATACTCAGACCGGCCCGTCTGGCACCAACAACCATGCCACGCTCAAAATTGCTTAAATCACCTTTCTTTCCCATTCTGACATTCAGTTTGGAGTTCAGGAGATTGTCTTGACCAGGACCACACCCCTAAATGCATTGAAGCAACTGCCATGTGATTGGTTGATTAGATAATTGCATTAATGAGAAATTGAACAGGTGTTCCTAATAATCCTTTAGGTGAGTGTACTTGTTCTCTAAGTGCACATATTCCTAGTTTTTAAGTGTGCTGTTGGCGTTTTGTTTATTATGGATATGCGTGTACGATTGTAACATGATTCTTCTCTGCCAGTGTAAACTTATTACAAATATTATTTAGACTTGACTCACAATAATACTATATTTAAAAATGTTTAAAATGGGCATTTGATGCAACACTTTCTGTAAGAAATGCCCAAGTAATGAAGTGAATTCCAAGCTCGAATAAGTAAAATTATACTCAGATAAATACTACAACTCCAGGATATAAATAAAAAGATAAAGTATTTTTATATGACACTTTTGAGCACACAACTTAAAATGTATTTTAAAATAATGCACACTTTAAACATTACACAGAACTTATATTCTTTAAGTATATTGTCCTAAAATATATTTTTAGAAAATATACTAAAGTACAGTTATTTTAAAGTGTGTTAAAAGTAAAAATCGATAAAAGCATGATACCAATATACTTTTTATATATTTAAAAAATGGTACACTTTTTGTTAGTATATTTGCAATGTACTATATATTATTTTTTGCACTTTAAGTAATATGTTCCTGTTTAGGTATTCATTTTTATATTTGAAATATACCTTTAACTACAGAAAAAAATATACTCATAATTAGAACCGTGTCTGTTTTCTTTATAAATCAATATTTTCAAAGAAATCTATTGTTTATAAGTTAAGACAGTATGTAAAACTATGTGAACAAATATTTAATAGTCTACTACACAACTACAAGCCACGTATACTTAGTATTCTTAATTACTTTTACTTATACTTTCTCAATCAAAAATGAAGTATAAGCCAAATATACAGTACTTTTCTGTCAGTACAAGTCAAGTTCAGTGTAATTTAAAGTATAATATTTCTGAGAAGTATACCTGAAAGTATACTTAATTATTTGATAGTTTAAAAGAAGTATAATAGCACACGGTTTATTGTGTAGTGACGTAATTACATTGTACTAACTCAAATAAGTACTGAATGGTATTATTGAACTACATGTACATACTATAGAGTTATGTAATTATGCATAATTGTACATGTAGTAATGTGTAACTATGCCACCTTAAAATAAAGTGTTACTGAATAACAAGTTTGTTGTCAAGTTTTATGCGTTGGCATGTACTAGATGAAAGTCTTGTCATAATCCCCAGTAGCAGCAGAATGTGTGAAGGGCCCTCGGCGATCTCTGGTCCCATTCCTCCGGACCCCACGCTGTTTCCTGAATATTACAAACGCCCATCCACGGGTAAGCCTGAACCTGACGTTCCCTCTGTTCTGCGTGCGTGATGGTTCATCTGATCTCTCTGTTGTCTTGAAGCTCGTGGTCGGCTGGAGGGCAACGATCAGAGTGGCTCGTCTCCTCTTCTGAAGGGCCCGTTGGCACCGGACCCTGCGCTCTACCCCGGGTGCTACAGCGCTCGCTCCTCCCCTCGACCCCGCATCGGTGCCAACGCTGTTCACATCCTCGAGAGAGGGCAGAGGGGGGTTGTGGGAAACCTGTTGAGACTGGAGGGAGTGGCGCTGAACCCCAGTCCAGCCAAGCCCAGTGAGATCACAATACATGTTACTGACTAAAATGAGTTTGAATATTGAGCCTAGAGAGCTAATGATTTATTATACATTTAAATCTGAACGTTTGGCATCTTCTGCTCACCAAGGCTGCATTTATTTGATCAAAAATACAGTAAAACTGTGAAAAATATTACACTTTAAAACAGCTGTTTTTTATGTGAATATATAGTAAAGTGTAATTTATTCCTGTGAATTTTCAGCATCATTACTCCAGTGTCACATGATCCTTCACAAATCATTCTAATATGATGAATGAATGAGGCATTTATATATAGCACTTTCACAAGTGCCATGGGATTTTTAAATGACCACAGAGAGTCAGGACCTCGGTTTAACGTCTCATCCGAAGGACGGTGCTTGTTACAGTATAGTGTCCCCATCACTATACTGGGGCGTTAGGACCCACACAGACCACAGGGTGAGCGCCCCCTGCTGGCCTCACTAACACCTCTGCCAGCAGCAGTTTTCCCAGTTGGTCTCCCATCCAGGTACTGACCAGGCTCAGCCCTGCTTAGCTTCAGTGGGAAACCAGTCTTGGGCTACAGGGTGATAAGGCTGCTGGTATTATGATTTGCCGCTCAAGAAACCGGATTCTTTGATGAATAGAATAGAGATTTGAATAGAATAGAGAATAGAATAGAATAGAGAATTTGAAATAGAATCTTTTGTAACATTATAAATGTCTGTACTCTCACTTTTGATCAATTTAATGTGTCCTTGATGAATAAAATGATTAATTTCTTTAAAAAAAAAAAAAAACTTCTGTCTTCTCTTCTTGGTTATTTCCATCTCCTCCATGTTCTTCTTTGACAGAGCCTGTCATACGAGACTTCAGTAAAGAAAATGTGCGCAAGCTGCGTGAAGTCCAAAAGCGGTTTCGAGAGCTGGAGGCGCAGAGGGAACATGCCAAACCTGTGCCGGTTAAAGCGCTCTGGATCTCTCCAAAATACCAGGACGTCCCGTCCAGAGTAATGGCCCAGTTACAGGTGAACAATTTCACTTCCCCAGGAAATCTCAAAGTGAGTTACTCTCCATTGAGCTTCATTAGTTTGATATTAGACAGTTAATGCAGAGAAACATCTGAACATGCAGTTCTACTGTACAGTATTGTTAACTAAAACTAAAACTATTACAAATTGTTTTTTGTTAATTGAAATGAAGCTGAAATAAAATACAACTTATTTGATGGGGAAACTTTTTTTACCTTGACAACTAACTGAAATAAAGCTGAAAATTACAATGAATTAAAAACTAATAAAAATGACATAACACATAATAAATTTACTTAAAGGTGCAGTGTGTAGTATTTATGAGGATGTATTGACAGTAATGCAATATAATATACATTATGTTTTCAGTGGAGTATAAAGACCTTAATGTACCGTTATGTTTTTATTACCTTAGAATGAGCACACACACCTTAAGTCCCTGGATAAGAGTGAAGGGCCGCCTGTCAGTCAACAGTGTCAGTAAAGCTGCGTCTCTGTGTCTGTAGGAGACGAGCCCCTCGAAGAAAGCAGAGTGTCAGAAGTTCCTGAAGGCTCATTCGCAGTGTGGCGCTGGAGGTCGACCGCCACTCCGCCGCTCCGAGAGCGGACCGTCACCGTTAGCCACTGACGCTGCTGCAGGAGACGCCGACTCTGAAGTACATACTCAGATCAGATTCAGCTCAAACATAAAGCGCTGTATTAGTCCTCGACTGTATGGCGTGAGAGTTTGTAATATGTAGAGTTTGTTCGGGGCAGTCGTGGCCTTTATAATGGCAGCCCCAAAAAGTGCATCCATCCATTATAAAAGTGCTCCACATGACTCTGGGGGGCTAATAAAGACCTTTTGAAGCGAATCAGTGGGTCTCAATACTTGAGTCTCAATACTCGTGTGTGCTGACGGTTTGCAGTGTTTGTGTGTGTGTGTGTGTGTGTGTGTGTGTGTGTGTGTGTGTGTGTGTGTGTGTGTGTGTTCACTACTCACTGCTCCTAATGTGTGTGGTTAAATGCAGAGGACAAATTCCGAGTATGGGTTGGCTTGGCTTCACATCACTTCACGTCTCTCTGTTTATGTGTGTGTAGATGCACGTGAGAGGACACACGGTGGACTTTGTGAGTCATAACGCTCGTGCCGCGAGTAAGACGAGCCTGAGGAGATCTCAGTCCTTACAGAACCTCCGAGACAAAAGCCCACCCAGCGCCGTCAAGGGCAAAGTGCCAGAATAGTGAGTCTCTGATTTACACTGCCATTCAAACGTTTGAGGCTTTGTTTTATGTTTTTATGTCTCACCAAGGCTGCATTTATTTGATCAAAAATACAGTAAAAATAGTGACATATTTTTACAATTCAAATCAGCTGTTCTCTATGTGAATATACAGTAAAGTGTGATTTATTCCTGCGATCAAAGCTGAATTTATCATCATTACTCCAGTCTTCAGTGTCACATGATCCTTCACTGATCATTCTCATAGGAGGATCTGATGATCAACACACATTTATGATTATTATTATCAGAGTTGAAAACAGTTCATATTTGTTTGTGATGCATTTTTTAAGGATTCTTTGATGAATATAAAGATATTATTCCAAATAGAATCTTTTATACCATTATAAATGTCTTTACTGTCACTTTTGATCAATTTAATGCATCCTTGATCAGCAAAAATATAAATTTCTTATTGACCCCAAACTTTACTCTCATTATTCTCAGTGGTGGCTCCTATTACTGTTACAGTATTGAGAATCTTTGTTTATTAAAATTAGCATAAATACAGTTTCTCAATGCAATATAGAATTTGTACTGTTTATACGCATTTTTAGGGCTTGCTATGCACTGTACATACCGTACTTAATGCATAGTTTTGGGTTAAACATTGACTTTCTCTCATTTTGTGTGTTAGTCTGGAGCAGAGGAAGGTGCAGTGGAAAAAAGAGGAGGAGGAGAGGAGGAGAAACACTCCTGATCCCTCCATTCCCGCCGGACACACTCAGATGTCTGAGAGAAAGAGGCAGGAGACCCTGCAGTCCCTCAAAGAAAGTACGTCTTCATCAGCAGTGTCTGTTTTCACCTTTGGCTTGTCATTATTTCTGACGTGTGTGTGTGTGTGTGTGTGTGTGTGTGTGTGTGTGTGTGTGTGTGTGTGTGTGTGTGTGTGTGTGTGTGTGTGTGTGTGTGTGTGTGTGTGTGTGTAGCTCACAGGTCTCTGGTCAGTGAGCTGCTGTCTCTGCCGGTAAACACCGACACTCTGAGCCTCCGCTCTCGGCGCGCCGGACTCGATCAGCGGCTCTCAGAAGTCGAGGAGGCCATCAAGATCTTCTCACGTGACAAAGTCTACGTGAAAGTCGACTCTTAGACACAACACTCACCTCAGGCGTTCTGATATATTTATGCAGCAGTTCTTCCGTTTCCTGAGTGAATGCATGACGCTGTAAAGCAGAAATTTGTGACTAAATATTACGCATATTAGTGGCAGAAGACATTGATTTCTTTTCAATGCTGTCATATTATTCTGTATTCATGCGCTGGTAAATAATACTAATGAGATTAACAAGTCATAATTATGAGATAAAAGTTGACATACTGAAATTATGAGTATAGTCAAAATTATGAGATTAAAGTCAAAATATGACTTACAAATTATCTCATATTTTTGACTTTTTTAACTTCATGATTATGAGAAAGAGTTTTACTTTCTATCTCATAATTTTGTCTATGTAATATTATGATTTTTAAAATCTGATCATTTTGACTGTATTTCATAATTATCAGTTAATATATCATAATCTTGCCTTTTTATCTCATAATTTTGGCAGTTTATTTCATAATTATGAGTTAAACTATCATTTAGACTATCTTATAATTATGACTATATAATAAATATGATTTTTAATCTCATAATTTTGACTTTGTTTCATGATTATGAGTTAATATATCATAATGTATCATTTTTTATCTCATAATTATGATTTTTAAATCTCATAATTTTGACTCTTTGGTAGGTATGAGGTAATATATTGTAATATTTACCTTTCATCTCATAATCATGTCATAATTATGTTTTTTAATCTCATAATCTTTACTGTTTATCTCATAATTACAATTTAGCATGTCATAATTTTGACCTTTTATGTAATAATTGACATCTTGTGTCATAATTGTCATTTACCAAAGCATGATTCATTGATATTTTTTTCTTATGTGGCGAAAATTGTTTTCCATAGTATTCTGTGGATTCGTTCGACAGTTCCGAATTGTTTGTAAATGAGGGGATTTTACATTTATCCTGTAATCAAAGTATTTCTGCTGCCATGTACAGTAACAGTCGATGAATGTCTACTATGGCAAGGTGCTGACCTTCAAATGTCTTTTAGTACGGTATTAGCTAATCTTTCTTATCAGTAGTTTTGATGTGTAATTGAAATTAATTTGAGTTTTGACTGTAATAATATCGCATTACACATGCTGTTCAGTAGTTGCACCAACCACAGAAACTCACAGCCACATAAAGTGGCCCAAAATATGTTTGCATCAAACTTCTGAATGTCATTATTACAATACATAAAGTAAAAACAATGTAATTTATTCAACTGTTGTTGCAGTGATTTTTTTTGCCTGTGTATGAAATCAATTCACATATATTGTTTAGTCATTTAAAACCTTCTTTTGGTCATTGAAAAGTGTGCTTATGCTATATTTCGTAATGATAAACTCATATTATTTATGTAACATTCAAAGATGTGTGTAATTTGAGCGTTTGATGCCAGTTTGGGCGTGTCCTTTTATAAATATTAAATGAAGGCCTCTGATTGGGCGACGTGTGCGTAACAGGAGGGGCGTATCTAAGCCACGCCCTCTATCTTGCGAGTCGCTAACGCTAATGCTAAGGCTTTGTCCTGTAGTGTTGAACACTGGCTCAGCTGTTGTCCTGGATGGTACAAAGTCAAAATAAACACGTTTATTCATACACATTATACACCACTCTCAACTATGAGCAAACGAAAGGCGCCACAAGAAACTCTGAACGAAGGGATCACAGATTTCCTCATAGGTGAGTTTTGTTGTGACAGCTCAGGTTAGCATGTGGCTAAGCTAACTGGACCTTTAAACGCCGAATGAATGGAAATAGATCGGTCCATTTAAAACAGGAAACCTCACTTTAGTGGGATATTAGACCTGATTTAGTGGAAATAAAACAACAGTGATCAGCATTATTCTCATATTATTCTCAGCAATCATCTGATTCTCCTGAATGTTCTGTTTGTTTATTTGATAAATGTCTAATGTGAAATATCATTTTATAATAAGATTTTGCAGCTAATACACTGAGGTAAACTCTCAATGGTCTTTTTCTTTTCCAGAGTTGGCCAATTATGAGAGAAATGTCAACAGAGCCATCCATAAATACAATGCTTACAGGTAAGATTTTTGTCTAATAATGCAAGATATGATATCGCAACTAAACGTATGACATATGTAACCCATATTATTCCCCTGTCTGGTGTTTTGTTTTCAGAAAAGCAGCGTCTGTGATCGCCAAATACCCACAGAAGATCAAAAGTGGGACAGAAGCAAAGAAACTGGTACGGATTGTGTTTTTACTAGCATCAGTGTCCTGAAAAGTGAGTAACGATTTGATTTTATGAAAAATGGCTTGCTTTCCCTCTCAGGATGGAGTTGGTGCAAAGATAGCAGAGAAAATTGATGAGTTTTTGTCGACAGGAAAATTGCGCAAGCTGGAAAAGGTACTTTCATTTTGGATGTGATTTATATACTCACCTAAAGGATTATTAGGAACACCTGTTCAATTTCTCATTAATACAATTATCTAATCAACCAATCACATGGCAGTTGCTTCAATGCATTTAGGGGTGTGGTCCTGGTCAAGACAATCTCCTGAACTCCAAACTGAATGTCAGAATGGGAAAGAAAGGTGATTTAAGCAATTTTGAGCGTGGCATGGTTGTTGGTGCCAGACGGGCCGGTCTGAGTATTTCACAATCTGCTCAGTTACTGGGATTTTCACGCACAACCATTTCTAGGGTTTACAAAGAATGGTGTGAAAAGGAAAAACATCCAGTATCACGGCAGTCCTGTGGGAGAAAATGCCTTGTTGATGCTAGAGGTCAGAGGAGAATGGGCCGACTGATTCAAGCTGATAGAAGAGCAACTTTGACTGAAATAACCACTCGTTACAACCGAGGTATGCAGCAAAGCATTTGTGAAGCCACAACACGCACAACCTTGAGGCGGGCTACAACAGCAGAAGACCCCACCGGGTACCACTCATCTCCACTACAAATAGGAAAAAGAGGCTACAATTTGCACATGCTCACCAAAATTGGACAGTTGAAGACTGGAAAAATGTTGCCTGGTCTGATGAGTCTCGATTTCTGTTGAGACATTCAGATGGTAGAGTCAGAATTTGGCGTAAACAGAATGAGAACATGGATCCATCATGCCTTGTTACCACTGTGCAGGCTGGTGGTGGTGGTGTAATGGTGTGGGGGATGTTTTCTTGGCACACTTTAGGCCCCTTAGTGCCAATTGGGCATCTTTTAAATGCCACGGCCTACCTGAGCATTGTTTCTGACCATGTCCATCCCTTTATGACCACCATGTACCCATTCTCTGATGGCTACTTCCAGCAGGATAATGCACCATGTCACAAAGCTCCAATCATTTCAAATTGGTTTCTTGAACATGACAATGAGTTCACTGTACTAAAATGGCCCCCACAGTCACCAGATCTCAACCCAATAGAGCATCTTTGGGATGTGGTGGAACGGGAGCTTCGTGCCCTGGATGTGCATCCCACAAATCTCCATCAACTGCAAGATGCTATCCTATCAATATGGGCCAACATTTCTAAAGAATGCTTTCAGCACCTTGTTGAATCAATGCCACGTAGAATTAAGGCAGTTCTGAAGGCGAAAGGGGGTCAAACACAGTATTAGTATGGTGCTCCTAATAATCCTTTAGGTGAGTGTGTATATATGTATGTATGTATATATATATATGTATATATATATATATATATATATATATATATATATATATATATATATATATATATATATATATATATATATATATATATATATATATATATATATATATATATATATATATATATATATATATGTATGTATGTATATATATATATGTATATATATATATGGGTCAGTATAGATTGTGACGTGTTCTGTTTGTCCTGTAGATTCGTAATGACGACACAAGCTCCTCCATCAACTTCTTAACCAGAGTGACTGGGATCGGGTACGACGCTCTTGATTTCACAGTCGCCGTAACATCAGTGTTGTGTGTACCTCACTTCACACGCTTTCCCTCTGTTTTCAGTCCTGCCGCGGCCAGGAAGTTTTATGACGAGGGCGTCAGGAACTTGGAAGGTTTGTATGCGTCGGCCAGTCGCAGAACTGTGCTCATTTAACGCCACATGTGCGTGTGTTTTAATTCTCATCTGATGTTTTAGATCTGAAGAAGATCGAACACAAACTCAACCACCATCAGCAGATCGGATTAAAGTAAGTCTTGCGTTGATTAATATATTATATTTTTGACTTTTTATCTCATAATTATGACTTTATGTAATAATTATGATTTTTAATCTCGTACTTTTGACTGTTTATTTAATGATTATGAGTTAATATATCCTAATTTTAATTTATCATCTTATAATTATTACTTTGTCATAATTATGACTGTTTATTTCATGATTGAGTTAATTATATCCCAATTCTGACTAATTTATCATCTTATAATTATCACTTTATGTAATAATTATGATTTTTAATCTCATAATTTTGACTTTAATCGCATATTTCATAATTATGAGAGTTAATATCTCATCATTATGACTTTGAAAAATTAATTTTTAAATGTGTACTATATTATTTAAATATTTCTTTTTTCTATAGTACTGTATTATGTATTATTTAAATCATTATTTCATTATTTTAATACATTTTTATGAGTTAATATTTTTATATATTTTTTTAAATTATTTATTTTAGTCCTTTTATTTGAATCAATTTTAAATATATAAAACAATACATTTATACATATTTATTTTTATATTTTCCTCTCATATTTGCTGTATTTCTCATGAATGTATTCTGATCTCTGTCGATGGTATTTGTACGCTCCTCTCTTCATCTCTTTAAGGTACTTTGATGAATTTGAGAAGAGAATCCCTCGTGCAGAAATGCAGAAAATGGAGGTTGGACTTTTTTTCTTGCCGTGTATCATTGAAGCGCACATGAAGTCTCACCGTATTAATGTTGTCACTGACGTTTGCAGACTCTGATCCTCAAAGAGCTGGATCTGGTGGATCCCGTGTACATCGGCACCATCTGCGGCAGCTACAGGAGAGGTGACTGATCCTTCTCATGCACATGTCTGACACCAGTTATCGTCTAAATGTGCCTTAACTGCATTCGTTCATGTTCAGGAGCCGAGTCGAGTGGTGATATTGATATACTGCTGACCCATCCGGACTTCACCTCTCAGTCTGAGAAACAGGTAAACGGGCCGTTTTAAAGACTGGAAGATTTAAAGCCTGAAGGGTTTTTCCCTCTCGTGACCGTGCTGTGGTTCTGTCCTGCAGCCGAAGCTTCTTCATGCTGTCGTGGATCATCTGGAGTCCATCGGCTTCATCACCGACACGCTCTCGAAAGGAGACACCAAGTTTATGGTGAGTCTCTGTCCGCCTCAGGGTGTCTCTCAAATGATGGATGAATAATAAACCATGCGTGTTATTCCTCAGGGTGTGTGTCAGCTGCAGAGAGAAGAGGAGGATGAGGAAGAGTATTTACACCGCCGTATTGACATCAGGTTCATGCTCGTGATTTGCTTGTATCTGTATTAGTGTGATTGTTAGACCCAGTTCACACAGTTTTTATTTGCCTAAATAGGGTTTAATTAGTTATTTTAATACTTCAAGTTAGAAAATTACATTTAGTAAGGGATTTTATACACTTTTATTTCAAATAACGAAAAATATTTTTTAGTAGTTTTACTTTTATTTAACAATAATAACCCTAGTCTTTTCGTCTTCTTAACAGATGCTATATGGGACGTTGTGATTTTAGCTAATTATTATTAATATTTTGCATGCAGTTTAATTCAAAGACTTCATGGAATATAAAAGAATTGACAATATGTACTATGAACATTTTTATTTTATTGTTTTTGACGTTTCAGCATTATTACAGGTTCTTAAATGAAACATCATTACTAATTAAACCAGCAATTAAAAAGAGTAAATTTTTAAATGGACCAAATTCTTAATTATATAATCTGAAATCTAATTTCACAAAACTAAATTCTGGAATGCACAATCATTCCTGGCATCTGTAAAAAGAATGAGTTTTTCCGGTATATTCCTCATGTCTGTCTCTCTCTCCGGTTCTGCAGGCTCATCCCTAAGGATCAGTATTACTGCGGTGTACTGTACTTCACCGGCAGTGACATATTCAACAAGAACATGAGGACGCACGCGCTGGAGAAGGGCTTCACCCTCAACGAGTACACCATCCGTCCACTGGGCGTCACTGGTGAGACACACAGTTACACGTCACAGACGAGTCGTAGTGGGAAGTTCGGATCATTTTACTGACTCGGATCAATCAGGTCAATTCGTTCCTTTCAGCAGAATCTAATTAAAATGTTACATGTTAAATTTTCCAACACATTTAGTACTTTTGGAATAAAAAATAAACTGGCTAATGCAGCCAGACTTTGAGAAAGAAATTATTCATTAATTGCTTAGCTGGGTCTGCTGTATACAGTCTGTTAGTTCACCTCATCTCAAGATCCAAATCGTTCTTTCTTTTGTCACTTCACATTTAATCATGTCTGTTCCCTCCATGGAAAGAGGAGTTCACCTCTCGTGTCTTCGGGTTCGAGCCGCTCCGTCATCATCAGATGTGACAGCCTCATACAAAGCATACAGTCACCGGAAACAGAACTGATTAGTTCATCTCTCGGGTCTTCGGGTTCGAGTCGCTCAGTGCTGAAACAGAACTGAGTAGTTCATCTCTCTTCGGTTGAGTCGCTTGCAGTGCTGCTGAAACAGAACTGAGTAGTTCATCTCTCGGTCTTCGGTTCGAGCTCAGTGCTGAAACAGAACTGAGTAGTTCATCTCTCGGTCTTCGGTTCGCTCAGTGCTGAAACAGAACTGAGTAGTTCATCTCTCGGGTCTTCGGTTCGAGTGCTCCAGTGCTGAAACAGAACTGAGTAGTTCATCTCTCGGTCTTCGGTTCGAGTCGCTCAGTGCTGAAACAGAACTGAGTAGTTCATCTCTCGGTCTTCGGTTCGAGTCGCTCAGTGCTGAAACAGAACTGAGTAGTTCATCTCTCGGTCTTCGGTTGAGTCGCTCAGTGCTGAAACAGAACTGAGTAGTTCATCTCTCGGTTCGAGTCGCTCGCTCAGTGCTGAAACAGAACTGAGTTCATCTCTCGGGTCTTCGGGTTCGAGTCGCTCAGTGCTGAAACAGAACTGAGTAGTTCATCTCTCGGGTCTTCGGGTTCGAGTCGCTTCAGTGCTGAAACAGAACTGAGTAGTTCATCTCTCGGGTCTTCGGGTTCGAGTCGCTCAGTGCTGAAACAGAACTGAGTAGTTCATCTCTCGGGTCTTCGGGTTCGAGTCGCTCAGTGCTGAAACAGAACTGAGTAGTTCATCTCTCGGGTCTTCGGGTTCGAGTCGCTCAGTGCTGAAACAGAACTGAGTAGTTCATCTCTCGGTCTTCGGTTCGAGTCGCTCAGTGCTGAAACAGAACTGAGTAGTTCATCTCTCGGTCTTCGGTTCGAGTCGCTCAGTGCTGAAACAGAACTGAGTAGTTCATCTCTCGGTCTTGGGTTCGTCTCACTGAAACAGAACTGAGTAGTTCATCTCTCGGTCTTTCGAGTCGCTCAGTGCTCAGAACTGAGTAGTTCATCTCTCGGGTCTTCGGGTTGAGTCGCTTCAGTGCTGAAACAGAACTGATTTCATCTCGAGTCAGTATTGGTACGAATCATGTGTCACGTGACCACTTCCCGTTTCAGTGTTCTGCATATAAACAACATTACCACGTTATTACTGCAAAATATATTTATTATTATAAAATTATCAAAAGATAGGTGCAATAAACATGTTATGTCTATCCATTCTGACCAACACAATGTGTCCAGTCTTCATAGGAAAGTCAATTATACTAGCTAAAAAACTGAACTAAACAAACAACAACAACAAAAAAAACTATTCATTGTTTGTAAGGAAGGCTGTGAATGAACAAAGTTCTGTAGTTCTGTATCCAACACGGCTGTCACGTGACAAAAGAACGAGACTCGTACCCGAAGACTGACTCGAGAGATGAGCTAATCTGTTTCTGCACAGAACATAAAATGAACGAATCGCTCTCTGAGTCAACTTGTTGTTCTTGAGTCATATTAAAGATTTGTTCAAAATGAACGAATCGTTCATGAATAACACATCACTACAGACTAGAAGAAAGTGCTTGATCTAAGTCTAGGGGTGCATCTCAATCAGCTCCCTAGTTCAATATGGGTACAAGTCAGTGGGCTGACTCCTTGATCAAAAATCAAGTCACCTTTATTTATACAGCGCTTTTAACAAGTCCAATTGTTTCAGAGCAGCTTCACATTGTTAACAGGAAAATAATGCAACAGAATTTGTACAGCCGTTCTGGTGAAACGGTGATGTTATCCAGCTAATCTCAAGTATCATATAGTGTCAATGCGGGCAGATCGGTAATATAGATGAGATTTAGGTGTCCCCAACTGAGCAAGCCAAAAGCCAGAGGCAACGGTGGCAAGGAACCAAAACTCCTTCAGGGTCAGAATGGAGAAAAAAACCTTGGGAGAAACCAGGCTCAGTCGGGGTGCCAGTTCTCCTCTGGCCGACGAACAAACAGTGTATGATTATAATTCTGGCAACATAGCAGGTCTTAAGTCATATTAG
The DNA here is from genome assembly GCA_018749465.1 of Paracanthobrama guichenoti. NCBI lineage: Eukaryota > Metazoa > Chordata > Actinopteri > Cypriniformes > Gobionidae > Paracanthobrama > Paracanthobrama guichenoti. The sequence continues at coordinate 19,437,180 of CM031950.1, forward strand.
GCAAATAGATATTCGTAAGATTGTTTGAAAGATTGGAGTCGTCACGCCGGACACGGGTTTAATGAGGATGTCGTGTCGATGCGGCATTTACCGGGAGTGTTTATTTGACACGCTCTCTGCAGACATTTCAGGGATGCGTTGGTCATGTCCAGGCACAGGTCCACCATCTGATCTGGATACGGCCCGGATCCGGCTGACTGCAGTAAACCTCGGGATAAACAGAGAGACTAACATTAGCGCAGATGCCATTCTTCTTATGATGTAACGAGTACATCAGGTGTTATGGGAAGTGTTCCCGGTTCCGGCTGACCTAGTTAATGCAGCCTAACAGTCATTTACTGATTTGAATAATAGAGATTGATAATGTTTTATGTGTAAGCCATAGTAAAGAGATGCGTTTTTAGTCTAGATTTAAACTGACAGAGTGTGTCTGCTTCCCGAACAATGCTAGGAAGACTGTTCCAGAGTTTAGGTGCTAAATAGGAAAAGGATCGACCGCCTGCAGTTGGCACCTTGATCAGTGCCCTGACTACTGAACTAGGGAGCTGATTGAGACGCACCCTAATTTACTTGCTGCTGGTACTTGTTCTGTCCTACGACTGACGTCACATGACCGCTCTGTGTCACACAGGTGTGGCTGGAGAGCCTCTGCTGGTGGACAGTGAGAAGGACATCTTTGACTACATCCAGTGGAGATACAAGGAACCAAAGGAGCGCAGCGAGTGAAACTAAGAACTGTGTGTGTGTGATGGTCAAGTATGTAATAGTAGTGTATTTTAATACTAGAAGAGATATTTAGGGAGAGAGGTGTGTGTGTGTGTTTAAAGTCTGAAGGTCAAAAATCAGCTTCTTCACAGTAGTTGATGCTTTTAATGTGGGTTTTTTTTTAATCCAGAGATTTGTTTGAGTGAACAGTAATGCTGTGATGATAGCTGTTAGATTGTCATCCTCTCTTTATTTCGACATACTTAAAGAAAACAAACTGAAAATATATGAATGATGATTGTCTGTGGTTGTGTTATTTAAAGTCTTTATGATCCACTGATGTTATTGGGATATTTTTATTTGGATAATAATCTGCCATATTATGACATGAAAGATGAAAATCTGGGTTTTCATTAAAATTCCCACATCAGGTCTGGTTTCTGTTTTGTTTTTTTAATCTTCTGAATAATTCTTCTTATATGATATACAGACTTTTTTATTGAGATTGCAGTGAACTGATCCTCATCATAGTTTTCATCTGAGACACTGAGCCGGCTCATACCTGACGCGTGTTCACGGTTTTGATGCACATTACTCACCTTGATTTTGACGAGGTACAAATCTGGTCTTGTTCTCATTTTGGCTTCAGTTGAAGTATGTTATTGTGCAATGACACTTACTGATATGTGAGGGCTTTGTTTTTAGTTGGTAATATTTTTTTACAGTGTCGTATCTACTTACAGGACAGTGACATGTATCAGTGTTATCTATGGTACCTCTTGCTTGTCAGTGAGTAGGTTTGAAAAATGTCATGTTTTTGGTAATTAAAGCCCTATTCATACAGAGGAGGGAGTGTGTGTTTACTAGATGTGGGCATTATAGAAGGTCATGTGCTGTGCTTGCGTGAATCATTACTTGATATAACATTATTAAAACCATATTTTAATAAACTTCATATAGGTTTTTTAGAAGTGGCTGTTTATAATAAACCCACATAACTCAGCAGAGAAATAGAAAAAGCATCTCAAGGACCGTTCATGCCAAGAACGATAACTATGACGATTCGGTTTGCATATTTAGGGACCGTCTCTAAACGTTTCTAACTTCAATTCATAGTTTTCACATGACGTCACCTGGAGGGCAAAACAAGTCTTTCCTCCATTGCCCCCCAGTCATTTTTACCAGGTTTGTAGTCAGTATTAATGCAGTAAGACTGATATTAAAAGACCAAATTCAATATACACCTTATTGATTATGCATACTTTGTACAGGCAAGCAAATGAACACAGAATATTAATGCAACACAAGGTTTCTCGAAAACCATTACAAATAAACGTGTTGCGTTCATATTCTTGGCTCATCTACTCGCCTGTATATAGTATGCATAATCAAAAAGGTGTAAACTAAATTTAATCTTTTAATAATCACTGTTATAGTACATTACGGCACTGTAAGGGTGGGTTTAGCCTCATGGCGTTGGTTCTGTGCTGCTCAATCAGCCCTTTAACTCTAACCGTCTTTCTGTGTAGTTAACGGGATATTCACCCAAAAATGAAAATTACCCCATGATTTACTCACCCTCAAGTGACTCAATGACTGTTTCTGTTTTAAAGTCCATAAATGTGCTCCACACGGCTCCAGGGGGTTAATAAAAGCTTTCTGTAAAGTAAATAATATAGCTTCCGGCAGACCGTCTTCTGTATTCAACTTACAAAGTGTAACGCCACCGCACACACCTGTGGATCATCAGGAAACAACACACACACTCACAGCTGTGGATCATCAGGAAACAACACACACACTCACAGCTGTGGAACATCAGGAAACAACACACACACTCACAGCTGTGGAACATCAGGGAACCACACACACACACACACACACACACCTGTGGATCATCAGGGAACAACACACACACACACACACACACACACACACACTGCTGTGGATCATCAGGAAACAACACACACACACCTGTGGATCATCAGGGAACAACACACACACACACACACACTCACACCTGTGGATCATCAGGGAACAACACACACACACTCACAGCTGTGGATCATCAGGGAACCACACACACACACACACACTCACAGCTGTGGAACATCAGGGAACCACACACACACACACACACACACACACACACACACACACACACCTGTGGATCATCAGGGAACAACACACACACACACACACACACACACACACACACCTGTGGATCATCAGGGAACACACACACACACACACACACTCACAGCTGTGGATCATCAGGAAACAACACACACACACCTGTGGATCATCAGGGAACAACACACACACACACACACTCACACCTGTGGATCATCAGGGAACAACACACACACACTCACAGCTGTGGATCATCAGGGAACCACACACACACACACACACACAGCTGTGGACATCAGGGAACCACACACACACACACACACACACACCTGTGGATCATCAGGGAACAACACACACACACACACACACACACACACCTGTGGATCATCAGGGAACAACACACACACACACACACACACCTGTGGATCATCAGGAAACAACACACACACTCACAGCTGTGGAACATCAGGGAACCACACACACACACACCTGTGGATCATCAGGAACAACACACACACACTCACACCTGTGGATCATCAGGGAACAACACACACACACACACACACCTGTGGATCATCAGGAAACAACACACACACTCACAGCTGTGGAACATCAGGGAACACACACACACACACACACACACACACACACCTGTGGAACATCAGGGAACAACACACACACACACACACACACACACACCTGTGGATCGTCAGGGAACAACACACACACTCACGCCTGTGGATCATCACACACACACACACACACACATCTGTGGATCATCAGGGAACAACACACACACACACACCTGTGGATCATCAGGGAACAACACACACACACACACACACCTGTGGATCATGTGGATCATCAGGAACAACACACACACACAGCCTGTGGATCACAGCTGTGGAACATCAGGGACACCTGTGGACACACACACACACACACACCTGTGGATCATCAGGGAACAACACACACACTCACACCTGTGGATCATCAGGGAACAACACACATACTCACACCTGTGGATCATCAGGGAACAACACATCACACACACACACACTCACACCTGTGGATCATCAGGGAACAACACACACACTCACACCTGTGGGTCATCAGGGAACCACACACACACACACACACACACACACACCTGTGGATCATCAGGGAACAACACACACACACACCTGTGGATCATCAGGGAACAACACACACTCACACCTGTGGGTCATCAGGAACAACACACACACACACCTGTGGGTCACAGGGAACCACACACACAACACACAACCACTGTGGATCATCAGGAACAACACACCCACTCACACCTGTGGATCATCAGGGACACACACACACACACACACACACACACACCTGTGGATCATCAGGGAATCAGGGAACAACACACACACTCACACCTGTGGATCATCAGGGAACAACACACACACTCACACCTGTGGATCATCAGGGAACAACACACACACTCACACCTGTGGATCATCAGGGAACAACACACACACTCACACCTGTGGATCATCAGGGAACAACACACACACACTCACACCTGTGGATCATCACACCTGTGGATCATCAGGGAACAACACACACACTCACACCTGTGGATCATCAGGGAACAACACACACACACACACACCTGTGGATCATCAGGGAACAACACACACACACACACCTGTGGATCATCACACACACACACTCACACCTGTGGATCATCAGGGAACAACACACACACACACACCTGTGGATCATCAGGGAACAACACACACACACACCTGTGGATCATCAGGAAACAAACACACACACACACACACACACACTGTGGATCATCAGGGAACACACACACACACACTGTGGATCATCAGGGAACAAACACACACACACACACACCTGTGGATCATCAGGAACAAAACACACACACTCACACACCTGTGGATCATCAGGGAACAACACACACACACACACACCTGTGGATCATCAGGGAAACACACACACACACACCTGTGGATCATCAGGAACAACACACACACTCACACCTGTGGGTCACACCTGTGGATCATCAGGGAACAGTGGATCATCAGGGAACAAACACACACACACACACACACACACACACCTGTGGATCATCAGGGAACAACACACACACACACACACCTGTGGATCATCAGTGGATCATCAAACACACACACACTCACACCTGTGGATCATCAGGGAACCACACACACACACACACACACACACACACACACACACACCTGTGGATCATCAGGGAACAACACACACACTCACTCCTGTGGATCATCAGGAACAACACACACACACACACACACTGTGGATCATCAGGGAACAACACACACACACACCTGTGGATCAGGGAATCAGGGAACACACACACACTCACACCTGTGGATCATCAGGACACACACACACACACACACACTGTGGATCATCAGGGAACCACACACACACACACACACACACACACACACACACCTGTGGATCATCAGGGAACAACACACACACACACACTCACACCTGTGGATCATCAGGGAACAACACACACACTCACACCTGTGGATCACAGGAACAACACACACACTCACACCTGTGGATCATCACAACACACACACTCACACCTGTGGATCATCACACACACACACTCACCCTGTGGATCATCAGGGAACACACACACACACACACCTGTGGATCACAGGGAACAACACACACACTCACACCTGTGGATCATCAGGGAACACACACACACACACACCTGTGGATCATCAGGGAACACACACACACACACACACCTGTGGATCATCAGGGAACAACACACACACTCACACCTGTGGATCATCAGGGAACAACACACACACACATCACACACTGTGTGGATCATCAGGGACAACACACACACACACCTGTGGATCATCAGGGACAACACACACACACACCTGTGGATCATCAGGGAACACACACACACACACACTCAGGAACAACACACTCACACACACACACTCACACCTGTGGATCATCAGGGAACAACACACACACACACACACACCTGTGGATCATCAGGGAACAACACACACACACCTGTGGATCACACCACACACACTCACACCTGTGGATCATCAGGGAACAACACACACACACACACACCTGTGGGTCATCAGGGAACAACACACACACTCACACCTGTGGATCATCAGGGAACAACACACACACTCACACCTGTGGATCATCAGGGAACAACATCATCAGGGACACAACACACACACTCACACTGTGGATCATCAGGGAACAACACACACACACACACCTGTGGATCATCAGGGAACAACACACACACACTCACACCTGTGGGTCATCAGGGAACAACACACACACTCACACCTGTGGATCATCAGGAACAACAACACACACACACACACCACTAACCAACAACACACACACACACACACACCTGTGGATCATCAGGGAACAAAACACACACACACACACCTGTGGAACAACACACACACTCATGGATCATCAGGGAACAACACACACACTCACACCTGTGGATCATCAGGAACAACACACACATCACAACACACCTGTGGATCATCAGGAACAAACACACACACACACTCACACCTGTGGATCATCTGGGATCATCACTGTGGATCACACCTGTGGATCATCAGGGAACAACACACACACACACACACTCACACCTGTGGATCATCAGGGAACACACACACACACACACCTGTGGATCATCAGGAACAACACACACACTCACACCTGTGGATCATCAGGAACAACACACACACACACACCTGTGGATCATCACAACACTGTGTGGATCATCAGGGAACAACACACACACACTCACACCTGTGGATCATCAGGGAACAACACACACACTCACACCTGTGGATCATCAGGAACACACTCACACCTGTGGATCATCAGGGAACAACACACACACACACCTGTGGATCATCAGGGAACAACTGTGGATCATCAGGGAACAAAACACACACACACTCACACCTGTGGATCATCAGGGAACAACACACACACTCACACCTGTGGATCATCAGGGAACAAAACACACACACACACACACACACACACACACCTGTGGATCATCAGGGAACAACACACACACACACCTGTGGATCATCAGGGAACAAACACACACACACACATCATCAGGAACAACACACACACACACACACACACCACACTCACACCTGTGGATCATCAGGGAACAACACACACACTCACACCTGTGGATCATCAGGGAACAACACACACACTCACACCTGTGGGTCATCAGGGAACCACACACACACACACACACACCTGTGGATCATCAGGGAACAAAACACACACACACTCACACCTGTGGATCATCAGGGAACAAAACACACACACACACACTCACGCCTGTGGATCATCAGGGAACCACACACACACACACACACACACACACACACCTGTGGATCATCAGGGAACAACACACACACTCACGCCTGTGGATCATCAGGGAACCACACACACACACACACACACACACACACACACACACACACACCTGTGGATCATCAGGGAACAACACACACACTCACGCCTGTGGATCATCAGGGAACAAAACACACACACACTCACACTTGTGGATCATCAGGGAACCACACACACACACACACACCTGTGGATCATCAGGGAACACACACACACACACACACACTGTGGATCATCAGGGAACAACACACACACTCACACCTGTGGATCATCAGGGAACAACACACACACTCACACCTGTGGATCTTCAGGGAACAACACACACACTCACACCTGTGTATCATCAGGGAACAACACACACACTCACACCTGTGGATCATCAGGGAACAACACACACACTCACACCTGTGGATCATCAGGGAACAACACACACACACACACACACTCACACCTGTGGATCATCAGGGAACAACACACACACACACACACTCACACCTGTGGATCATCAGGGAACAACACACACACACACTCACAACTGTGGATCATCCGGGAACAACACTCACACCTGTGGATCATCAGAGAACACACACTCACACACCCGTGGATTATCAGGGAACGATACACACACACACACACACACACACACACACACACACACACACACACACACACACACACACACACACACACACACACACACACCACTGTAGATCATCAAGGAACCACACACACACACACACAAACCTGTGGATCATCAGAGAACCACACAGACACACAAACCTGTGGATCATCAGTGAACAACACATACTCACACACACACACACACCCGTGGATTATCAGGGAACGACACACACTCACACACACACCTGTGGATTACCAGTGAACCACACACACAAACCTGTGGATCATCAGGGAACAACACACACACTCACACCTGTGGATAATCAGGGAACAACACACATACACACACACCTGTGGATCATCAGGGAACAACACACACACACACTCACCCGTGGATTATCAGGGAACGATACACACACACACACACACACACACACACACACACCTGTGGATCATCAGGGAACAACACACACACTCACACCTGTGGATCATCAGGGAACAACACACACTCACACACACACACACACACACACACACACACACCTGTGGATCTTCAGGGAACAACACACACTCACACACACACACCCCTGTGGATTATCAGGGAACCACACACACACAAACACACACACACACATACAAACCTGTGGATCATCAGGGAACAACACACACACACACACACACACACACACACACACACACACCTGTGGATCATTAGGGAACCACACACACACACACACACTCACACCTGTGGATCATCAGGGAACCACACACACAAACCTGTGGATCATCAGGGAACAACACACGCACACACACACCCGTGGATTATCAGGGAACGATACACACACACACACACACACACACACCTGTGGATCATCAGGGAACCACACACACACACACAAACCTGTGGATCATCAGGGAACAACACACACTCACACACACACACCCGTGGATTATCAGGGAACGATACACACACACACACATACCTGTGGATCATCAGGGAATGATACACAGTGTTAAGAATAAAGGGTGTGTAAACTTTTGAATGGGTCATTTTAATAAATTCAGCTGTTTTTTTTTTTTTTTTTTTTTTTTGTCTGATGGACGTTTTAATCTGAGTGTTACAATAATCTAGTCCTATTGTTCTACAAATGTTTATGATTGTTATTTAATCTCTTTAAGGACTATTGTGTTATAATTGAGAATTGTATTGGGATAATATGAAACTATAAAATAGAACAGGAAATATGAACTGAAATACTGACATTTTTGTGAAAATGTTGACATTAAGTCAATTTGTATTTTCTCTGTCCATTGAAAAAAAATTGTTTGAAAGAATTATACCTGTTAAATCATTACTTTCTATTTGCCGTTGAAAGATTCACCAAAGACTGAATCATAAATAAAACACGAAAACTTTCTTGTGTTGTGTGTGTGTGTGTGTGTGTGTGTGTGTGTGTGTGTGTGAGAGATCCTGTCATTCATTTTAATTTGAGTGTTAAAAATCCAGTCCTACTTGTTCTACAATTCACAAAAAATAGTTTAGGTTTAGTGTTAGTTCAACACCTTCATGTGTGTCTTTACACAGAAAATACGTGAGAATCATAATGACGGGCTCATTTCTGAATGATTTCTATTCTGTAATAAATAGTTTCACATGTGTCTGTGGGCTTTGACGCCTGTAATGATGTTTCTGCTGAGGTGACTATATTACTCCAATTTATATCATTTATTTATGCTATAGTAAAAAATACTAATACGCTCTCTTAAAGCGCTGATGTGAACCTTTAAGGTACTGATACGCTCTCTTAAAGCGCTGATGTGTACCTTTAAGGTACTGATACGCACTCTTAAAGCACTGATGTGAACCTTTAAGGTACTAATACGCTCTCTTAAAGCACTGATATGAACCTTTAAGATACTAATACGCACTCTTAAAGCGCTGATGTGTACCTTTGAGGTACTGATACGCTCTCTTAAAGCGCTGATGTGTACCTTTGAGGTACTGATACGCTCTCTAAAGCGCTGATGTGTACCTTTGAGGTACTGATACGCCTCTTAAAGCGCTGATGTGTACCTTTGAGGTACTGATACGCTCTCTTAAAGCGCTGATGTGTACCTTTGAGGTACTGATACGCTCTCTTAAAGCGCTGATGTGTACCTTTGAGGTACTGATACGCTCTCTTAAAGCGCTGATGTGTACCTTTGAGGTACTGATACGCTCTTAAAGCGCTGATGTGAACCTTTGAGGTACTGATACGCTCTCTTAAAGCGCTGATGTGTACCTTTGAGGTACTGATACGCACTCTTAAAGCGCTGATATGAACCTTTGAGGTACTGATACGCACTCTTAAAGCGCTGATATGTACCTTTGAGGTACTGATACGCTCTCTTAAAGCGCTGATATGTACCTTTGAGGTACTGATACGCTCTCTTAAAGCGCTGATATGTACCTTTGAGGTACTGATACGCTCTCTTAAAGCGCTGATATGTACCTTTGAGGTACTGATACGCTCTCTTAAAGCGCTGATATGTACCTTTGAGGTACTGATACGCTCTCTTAAAGCGCTGATATGTACCTTTGAGGTACTGATACGCTCTCTTAAAGCGCTGATATGTACCTTTGAGGTACTGATACGCTCTCTTAAAGCGCTGATATGTACCTTTGAGGTACTGATACGCTCTCTTAAAGCGCTGATATGTACCTTTGAGGTACTGATACGCACTCTTAAAGCACTGATATGTACCTTTGAGGTACTAATACGCTCTCTTAAAGCACTGATATGAACCTTTAAGGTACTAATACGCACTCTTAAAGCACTGATATGTACCTTTAAGGTACTAATACGCTCTCTTAAAGCACTGATATGTACCTTTAAGGTACTAATACGCTCTCTTAAAGCACTGATATGTACCTTTAAGGTACTAATACGCACTCTTAAAGCACTGATATGAACCTTTAAGGTACTAATACGCACTCTTAAAGCACTGATATGAACCTTTAAGGTACTAATACGCACTCTTAAAGCACTGATATGTACCTTTAAGGTACTAATACGCACTCTTAAAGCACTGATATGAACCTTTAAGGTACTAATACGCACTCTTAAAGCACTGATATGTACCTTTAAGGTACTAATACGCCTCTTAAAGCACTGATATGTACCTTTAAGGTACTAATACGCTCTCTTAAAGCACTGATATGTACCTTTAAGGTACTAATACGCTCTCTTAAAGCACTGATATGTACCTTTAAGGTACTAATACGCACTCTTAAAGCACTGATATGAACCTTTAAGGTACTAATACGCACTCTTAAAGTACTGATATGTACCATTTAGGGGTGAGTAAGGTTCAGAGATGTACCTTTTTACTGTACAGCGCTGTACCTTTTTTTTCTGACAGTGTTAAGAAATGTCCCGTATGCTTTGGTTTGATGTTCTGTATGTTTAGAAACGGTCATTATTGTTGTAATGTTGTGAATGTTGTCAGGTGAGATGTGGTGGGGTTGGGATGGAGGAACAGGAGGAGTCCCACACACTTACATTAGTTTTGGTCAAACGCGTCTGAAGTTTCACACACATTTGAAACAGACACTTCAGTGAGAGTCATATAATCACCATGGGTAACAAAAGGTAAGAATTTTCATTAATACTAGTCATAAATATGATCATCAGGCTTTTGAGGAAGGTTTATTTGTTCATCTCTCAATCATCATTGCATTATACACTGAAAAATATTCAAATTGCTTAGTTAAAATGAGCTAAATCAACACAATTGCTATACATTTTGTCCTAACTTAATTTGATTGTGTTCAATCCACTTAAATATGTCAAATTGAAGTTTACCTAATCCGTTTGCGTTGAGATTACATGAATGATTTGTGTTGCATTAACTGAAACTGGGTGGGGCTTGTTAGTTCTCAGCATGCTTTGCATAAGGCTAATTTTTTTTTATATGTAAAAGTGTTATTTTATGTATTGTGGAGCGAGATGAGAAAGGGGGAGACTTGATTGTGTTTAGTGTTTGATATTCAGTTATCCGTTCAATTCACCATTGTGGAGAAGAGTGGAGCATTTGCTTAGGCTGTGGTCTAATACAACTAATGTCTTAACGGCTTTGCTGAAGGAGCTTTTAATGCTTAGCCAGACAAACACATTAGCATCGTAAATGCTATCACCAGACCAAGCTCAATTTATTGAACATTGGTCTGGGGAGTCTGCTCTGTATTTTCTACTGCACAAGAGGCGTGATCAATGAGCATAGTTCAAATGACTCTGTACGCAATTGGATAGTCCTTCAACCAATCAGACCACAAGAGGCGTGATCAACGAGCATAGTTCAAATGACTCTGTACGCAATTGGATAGTCCTTCAATCAATCAGACCACAAGAGGCGTGATCAACGAGCATAGTTCAAATGACTCTGTACGCAATTGGATAGTCCTTCAATCAATCAGACCACAAGAGGTGTGATCAACGGGCATAGTTCAAATGACTCTGTATGCAATTGGATAGTCCTTCAACTAATCAGACCACAAGAGACGTGATCAACGAGCATAGTTCAAATGACTCTGTACGCAATTGGATAGTTGGTTCCCGCAAAAAAAGTGTAACAGCAGCATTAGAGGTTTCCAGACTGAGCTGCAAGTGAAATCAAATCGCCGGCAGATCAGGCTGGGTTTACCCAGTCTACTAATGTGAACTATTACTAGCTAAAAGTTTGTCAACTAGCTAGTGCAGTATTATAATTCAGTTGTGTAACATTAAAGTATATGAAATTGAAGTGGATGAATAAATATATATATATAATTGAATGCCTGAATCATGTCAGAGAGCCATATAAAATTCACTTTGTGGTATTAAAGTTCGGTTGCATCTGATAATAGTGTCATGGGCCAACAATTCCTGCTCATAAACATTTGCAGGCTGGTCTAATGATGAAGAGTTGGACAATTAAATAAATATATTCATCTCCAGAATCTGCTCAATTCATTCTGAATCATTCATTCAAAATCATTCTGTTTAAATCACTTTCACACTTGCTCATTAAAGCAAAGTCTGTGTTTACGGCTGTAGATCAACCATGTCGCAACCACCCATGTCGCAACCACCTATGTCGCAACCACCCATGTTGAAGCCCTCTTATGAGATCCATAATTCATATAACATGACTTATGAGATGCAGCGTGAGGCTCTCCAGGTCGCTCTTCTGGCTGTGAATACGTACACAAATGAAATGGACATTGCTACCTACATCGTGCAGGTTGGTTCTCTAGTTTTTCTGAAATTGTGCTGTGTTTGTCAGGAGTGTTTTTGTGAAACATTAATACTGTGTTAATACTGTGTTTCCTTATAGGAATTTAACAGAAAATATTGGTGGAACTGGCAATGCATTGTGGGGAACTCTAGTGGGTGCGGCATCTACAACTATTATCTCAACTTCTCTGTTGGCGACAGAATAATTATGCTCTGGAGACCTTGAGTGTCAGCAACGGTTCAAACTCTATTTTTTCACTACTAATAAAACCTCCTCCAGCTCGTGCTTCAAGTGTCTTTCTGATGTTAGTGGCTAAATGACAGTCCTCATTCCTCCGTCTGAGACAACATGCCAGAGAAAAGAGAGATTTTTGGAGAAAACTACACTTTTTCATGTACAACGTCAAACCTGCAGCCTCCAGCTCAGCAAATAGTTGACGAAGATGTCCATAATGTTCCTGGACATTGGTAGAATATATCACAATGTCGTCAATATAGACAAAGCAAAACTTGCCAATGAACCTCCACAGGATGGAATTCATCAATCATTGGAAAGTTGCTGCGGCATTTTTCAGCCCAAAAGGGAGGCGTAGGAATTCATTTTTGGGCAGTTTTGGTGACAAATGCAGTTTTAGTCATGCTGGCCTCTTCCATGCATACCTGCCGGTAGCCACTCCTCAAATCCAGTGTACTAAACACTGTAGCTCCATAGAGAGAAGTAAGGATGTCATGCACTTGTGGCATAGGGAAGCCATCAAGAGGAGTCTTGGTGTTCAGAGCTCTATAGTCAACACAAAAGCACATGCTCCCATCCTTCTTCGACACTAGTACTACTGGAGCAGTGGTTTTTCTCCTCCACATGATGTTGCTTGCTCTGCTTGTCTTTGCCTTCACAAAACCCTCCCTTCATTCAAATCTCATTCCACTAGCATGCCTACACAAACTAGCTCCTCTATCATGGATACCGTTCCTCTTAGAATGCGTGGATTGCAGTTCCTCAATATAGCTTGAAGTATCTTGCGCTCTGCCATGGTGGGCTTCAATTTCAGATTGGTAAACAAAAGAACGTCCTCTTCCACTGTCTGCTTTCTTTCCCTAATCCTTCTCTCTGCTTCCACCTCATGGTCTTCAGGTAAAAATGACTGAAGAAAGACTGTTTTAAATTGTGTCCATGACTTGATACGCGCCTTCTCAGTTACCCACCAGTTTTTGGCCGTATGGGTAAGAACAGACGGTAACATAGACAAAATCTCTGCATTACTTAAAGGTTGGATGGTGAGATACTCTTCGCATTTCTCTAGATAGGCAATAGGGTCTTCTCCATCCACACTACTGAATTTTGGAAACTCAAGTTTTATGGGGGTTTTGAACTGAATAGAGTGAGAGTAAATTTCTGGAAGTTGAATATCTATAGCAGGCATATCTCTCCGCTTAAGACCAAGTCCATAACTGCCTGGCCCAAATCTTGAATGCTTTCCTCCAAGACCCGTTTTACTCGTTGACATTCATTTTTAGCCTCCGTAATTATTACTTCATCTCTTTGTTTCACAGACCTTTCATATACGCCTTGACTTGAACTTCTAAGGGACTAATTTGTTTTTGATGAGTGTGCACCTGGGTTTTAAACTTATCAAAACAGGAACTCAGGTTTCCTTCTACCTCACTCATTCTAGTTTCCAAATATTTAACTCGGTTAGCCAAAACCAGAGAGATAAGACATTCATCTTCAAGAGGTTGAGGAAGTGGTAGTAAAACACGATCTTCAACCTCCTTAGCCTCATCAGCCTCCTGGTCAGGCTCCAGATAAAGACAGCTGAATGACTGAATCAGGTCTCGTACTGGTTCTCTATGTACCGTAAATGTATTGTTTTAACCCCTAACCATAATATTGTAAGGCCCGCTAAAATCGTTCCAATGAGGGTAACGATCCGCGGTTGAAGGTCTCTTACACATTCAGCGCTATACCGATATAAAAGTTCAAGCCCTGACCTTTTCTGAAACATCTCCTTAAATATCAGATCAAGATGTAAAACTCTTTCAAATGTAAACATGTGTTAACAATGGGAATTTAAATTGAGTCACTCTCCCATTTGCCTGTATTGTTAGAAGATCAAATGGCCGACAGCCACACCCACTGTTTTTAGCACAATGTCTCTAAACTTCTTAAAACATTTAGCAGACGCTTTGGATAAAAGTGTCTGCTAAATGACTAAATGCAAATGTAAAACCTTTATTACTTTACATTTCACTGCCGATTGTATACTCTGTATAGAACTGTGTATGTGACAAATAAAACTCTTGAATAAAACTCTTGTATTATATTCCTGTTTACTTCAGTGGGGATGAGATCTTTGTACCAATCGCATTGAGACATTTCAAACGATATCAAACATGTATAATATTGTATTATGAGAATTCACATTAAACCAAATAGATTTTGATGGTGAAATCTGGAGGAGGAATGGGGGAAGAAAGGCATGCAAATTAAAGTCATTCTTAGATGATTTACTCAGTGTGACGTCATCTCAGATGGAGATGCTAAATGCATGAGTGAGTTTAGATGCTAATTTCCTTTATTGCCAGTTTTCACAGTCTTACAATATGTACAAAAAAAGTTAATTCAAAGCAGTCAATGAA
Organism: Paracanthobrama guichenoti; assembly: GCA_018749465.1. Classification (NCBI taxonomy): domain Eukaryota; kingdom Metazoa; phylum Chordata; class Actinopteri; order Cypriniformes; family Gobionidae; genus Paracanthobrama; species Paracanthobrama guichenoti. The sequence goes on from CM031950.1 coordinate 19,453,055, forward strand.
GTACTACAAAGAAACCTGGTTTTCCAGCGTTGTTTGGCTGTTGCCAATGAAATTGTCCAAAGTGCTCCAAAACGTTGACTCAGTCAATTAACAATCCACAGATAGTTAAGTATATACTCCACAAGTTTATATACTCAAGACAAATCCAGACAAATCAATTTTCCCATCACAGGCCTAGGATGAAAACAGTGAGCTATAGCTCAACCATCCTGATTTCATATTACCACCCTTCCTTAACTACTTCTTCTTCTTTCTTTTTTTCTTTTTTTATGGCGGATCACAAACATATATGTGCATTACTGCCACCTGTCTCTAAAATAGACCATTGACACTCTACCTATACTTATTGATCCTACCAACCTACATACAATCACCCATGATTACCCGCATAGAGGCTTCACAGAGCTTCATCCAGCACCGCATGTTCAGCTCCTCTGTCCACTCTCAGCCCCCATCGCAGAAAAAAAACCCTACATACTTAAATATGCTTATTTAAACCAGTACTTCCCAAATATTGTACTATTAATGGTATTATATACCTACTTGATTTTAATAAATTTTGAATTGTAAACTTCTCTCCTTTTTATTAACTCTATTCACATTGCATTTCTACATTGCATTATGACATGTTCAACTGTTTCATTAATATCACATAAACCTTAATCTTTCTTAATCAGTCCTGCTCCCACCTAATATTCTTCCCTTACCCACTATTGACTGTATTTTAAGGTGCGTGGGTATTGCAACAAGTCTAACAAGCACTTTTTTTTTCTCTCCCATTAATAACATGCTCTGCAATAGAACAAATTCTCATTCACAGAGAAATGCAGGTCCTTCAACACAAAACCACAAAACAAAATCATTTAAATGACTATCTATCCTTATAACCCATCTTTAAGATCACTAAACTTTGAGGTTCTGGTAGAGATATCCAAGTCCACTAAAGGAGGAAGAAAATTTTCCTATTTGGCTCCTAAACTCTGGAATAGCCTTCCTGATGATGTTCAAGGCTCAGATTCACTCTCCCGGTTTAAATCTAGATTAAAGACGCATCTCTTTAGTCAAGCATGTGTATTATGCATCTCATAACCTTGTACTCCAGTTATATCAGTGCACATGATTGTCTTTGCTTAATGCTTTGAACAGCAGCTACACTAATTATTTTCCTGATCTGTTTTATCTCGGGACGCCCATCCCGAGGTAACTAGAGTCCGTCAGCTCCAGTCTGGATCCAGCCTCTCATAAAGACTTCAGATGACCAACACCTGTGGAGAGGGGACACTTCAGCTCCTGCGAGGACTTCAGATGACCAACACCCGTGAAGATGGGACACTTCAGCTCCTGCGAGGACTTCAGATGCCCAACACCCGTGAAGATGGGACACTTCAGCTCCTGCGAGGACTTCGGATGACCAACACCCGTGGAGAGGGGACACTTCAGCTCCTGCGAGGACTTCGGATGACCAACACCCGTGGAGAGGGGACACTTCAGCTCCTGCGTGGACTTCAGATGCCCAACACCCGTGAAGATGGGACACTTCAGCTCCTGCGAGGACTTCGGATGACCAACACCCGTGGAGAGGGGACACTTCAGCTCCTGCGAGGACTTCGGATGACCAACACCCGTGAAGATGGGACACTTCAGCTCCTGCGAGGACTTCGGATGCCCAACACCCGTGAAGATGGGACACTTCAGCTCCTGCGAGGACTTCAGATGACCAACACCCGTGAAGATGGGACACTTCAGCTCCTGCGAGGACTTCAGATGACCAACACCCGTGAAGATGGGACACTTCAGCTCCTGCGAGGACTTCGGATGACCAACACCCGTGGAGAGGGGACACTTCAGCTCCTGCGAGGACTTCGGATGACCAACACCTATGGAGAGGGCACACTTCAGCTCCTGCGAGGACTTCAGAGGCTCAACACCTGTGAAGAGAGGACATTTCAGCTCCTGCGAGGACTTGGATGCCCAACACCCGTGAAGATGGGACACTTCAGCTCCTGCGAGGACTTCAGATGACCAACACCCGTGAAGATGGGACACTTCAGCTCCTGCGAGGACTTCGGATGCCCAACACCCGTGGAGAGGGCACACTTCAGCTCCTGCGAGGACTTCAGAGGCTCAACACCTGTGAAGAGAGGACACTTCAGCTCCTGCGAGGACTTCAGAGGCTCAACACCCGTGGAGATGGGGCACTTCAGCTCCTGCGAGGACTTCAGAGGCTCAACACCTGTGAAGAGAGGACATTTCAGCTCCTGCGAGGACTTCAGAGGCTCAACACCTGTGAAGAGAGGACATTTCAGCTCCTGCGAGGACTTCGGATGCCCAACACCCGTGAAGATGGGACACTTCAGCTCCTGCGAGGACTTCAGATGCCCAACACCCGTGGAGATGGGGCACTTCAGCTCCTGCGAGGACTTCAGAGGCTCAACACCTGTGAAGAGAGGACATTTCAGCTCCTGCGAGGACTTCGGATGCCCAACACCCGTGAAGATGGGACACTTCAGCTCCTGCGAGGACTTCAGATGCCCAACACCCGTGGAGATGGGGCACTTCAGCTCCTGCGAGGACTTCAGAGGCTCAACACCCGTGGAGATGGGGCACTTCAGCTCCTGCGAGGACTTCAGAGGCTCAACACCTGTGAAGAGAGGACATTTCAGCTCCTGCGAGGACTTCGGATGCCCAACACCCGTGAAGATGGGACACTTCAGCTCCTGCGAGGACTTCAGATGACCAACACCCGTGAAGATGGGACACTTCAGCTCCTGCGAGGACTTCGGATGCCCAACACCCGTGGAGAGGGCACACTTCAGCTCCTGCGAGGACTTCAGAGGCTCAACACCCGTGGAGAGGGGACACTTCAGCTCCTGCGTGGACTTCAGATGCCCAACACCCGTGAAGATGGGACACTTCAGCTCCTGCGAGGACTTCGGATGCCCAACACCCGTGGAGATGGGACACTTCAGCTCCTGCGAGGACTTCAGAGGCTCAACACCCGTGGAGAGGGCACACTTCAGCTCCTGCGAGGACTTCGGATGCCCAACACCCGTGGAGATGGGACACTTCAGCTCCTGCGAGGACTTCGGATGCCCAACACCCGTGGAGAGGGCACACTTCAGCTCCTGCGAGGACTTCAGAGGCTCAACACCCGTGAAGATGGGACACTTCAGCTCCTGCGTGGACTTCAGATGCCCAACACCCGTGAAGATGGGACACTTCAGCTCCTGCGAGGACTTCAGATGCCCAACACCCGTGGAGAGGGCACACTTCAGCTCCTGCGAGGACTTCAGAGGCTCAACACCCGTGGAGATGGGGCACTTCAGCTCCTGCGAGGACTTCAGATGATGCAGCTCTGCATCAACACGCACCCATGCTCATTTCTATATACCCTAATCATTGTTATATTGTTGCCTAAATTTAATTATATTGATTCATAATACATTGTTTGCTAATCTGTGTGCTTTGTATATGTACATTTCTGAAATGTATAACGTTAAATCACTTTAAATTGTAATGTAGACGCATGCATTTTCTGTGAAGCTGCTTTGAAACGATATGTATTGTGAAAAGCGCTATACAAATAAATGTGAATTGAATTTAAATGGATGCCACAAGTAGGGTATAAGTTAACCTCATGAAATTGTTTAAATGTGAAAGTAAGAATGAACTGCATTCCCGCTGAAAAACAAGCGTTCTAGCCCCTATAACAGTGTTGCGCGCCTTCTTAACAAATTACTATGAATGATCATGTCGTAAATGATAGGGAAACCCTTAATTTGCTTAATTAATGCTGCACTTCAGCCAGGACCGTTATTGTTATGTAGGCTTTACACAAATTAATGTTAATGTTAAAGACCAAGACTAGTAAACGTTTCCTATAAACTGCATGTTGAAATTAGACTAACACTTAACCATGAACACAAAAGCAACTGTGCTTGTAAATAGGTATTGTTTGTGTTTTAATAACATTTAGCTCAAGAATATTGATCCGGGAAGTTCGAATAGCCTATGTGAATATACTGCCAACTTCAGTGAACTCCTTGAGTTAAGCACTGACCGCATTTCTTCATATTTGAGTCCAAGTTCAAACACTATGAAACGCTCCATTAACACACGGAGCTCTGAAACACTCCCAGCTGGACATTAAACGGGAAGTGTCTGCCCGAGCTCACAACAGGTTTTGCGAGGGAACGCAAAAGATTTGGAAGAAAAAAAATTCTCCCGTCCTAAAAAAATTTCCACCACCACGTGCTTTTAGGGGCCCCGTAGAAGGAACAGTAGGCGGAGCTAGTGCGAATAGCACTTGCCAACAAGGCACGCTATTTGCACTTGGTGTGAATAGACACAAAAATATGCATTCTCTATGATCCCTCTTGTTTTGTTAAAATTATTCACTTTTTCACAGATTCTGCGAGCGGTGTGTAAACTTTTGAGCTCATCTGTCTGTAAAGTGTGAAGCCAGTTGAAAGTCCAGAAGCCCTGAGACAGTGTTTGTCAGTTATTCAGATCTGTCGTGTGTGTGTCAAATCTCGCCCATTCATTTGAGCGTTAAAAATCTAGTCCTACTTGTTCTACATTTAACACAAAGAGTTATGGTTTCAGTTCAAAACATTCTTGTATGTATGTCTACACTGAAGCGTCAAACGCAGTGGATCATCGATGATCGAAACATAAATCGGGTAAAAAAGGTAAGACACCATATAAGAATTTTCCATATTTATATATTTGTTTTGAAATAAATTATTTTTAATAAATGCTGATCTTTTGAACTTTCTATTCATCAAAGAACCCTGAATTTGTATCTCTGTTTCCAAAAACATATTAAATCTATAAATACATCTCACATTTATTATACTGTATGTATCATCATGATCAAAGCTTTGCCTGTAAACCTGTCGCACACAACCTCCTCCAGTCCTTCTGTCTCTGATACTTCAGACTCTTTCATCAAGTAAAAGTCTTTCAGTGTAACAAACCTTCAGCTCGTGCTTCACGTGTGTTTCTGCTGTCAAATCTCACCTGACAATGGAGAGATTATGCATCCAACCTTATAATATGTACAAATATTTTAATTATTGTAATGCGTCACCATATGATTTTACAATGATAGCTTCTTCACTTTGAATCACGAACTCTAAACAACGAACTGGGTAATGCGTAAATATGTTGTTTGTACAATACAGTAAAAAATATTCAACTTAAGTGGTGGAGGTGACGTTAGCTAGAAGGATTGAGTGAGCTATCTGTAAGCAACTAAACTAATGTAGTTAGCTCCTGAGTTATGTGTTGTTGATGAAATATGGGCTAAATTATAATTCTATCCGACAAAGGGATTTATATGACAACACTGGCAGGAAATAATATTAACCTAAGTGGGTAAAATCCCTACTTACTGCTCGTGGGAATATAGTTTGAATTGCCCCTCCTTCAGTATCAGACGCTGAGCGAAGCCTGCTTGATACTGTCCCAGGTTAGAAAAACTGTCCGGGGTGAAATGGGCCGAGAAAACGAACAACTTTGAATTAAATTGTTGCGGTATCCGGTTATAGATAAACATCTGCCTGTTGACAGTTCTGTTCTGTGGGAAGGGTATGAAAATTCCTCACATCCCCTGCACAGCCTGGAACAGAACATTTATTTCCATGATCTGCCATTTTCTCTATCCTCGCTTGACGCTTGTTTCTTCACAAGACCTGCAGAACTCCAGATGATTCGCTGTGCAGTTCCTGGCATATGCAAATGTTGGGGGCGTACATATTAATGCTCCCGACTGTTGCGTCACAGTCAGTGCTGTGTTGAGATTTGTCTACTTTTCTGTGGTGTTTTTCACGAGCGAGACTGTGCAATGGTGCTTGAGACTCACTGTATGTGATGTCCATGTACTGAACTCTTGTTATTCAACTATGCCAAGGTTAATTCAATTTTTCATTCTAGGGCACCTTTAAGTGCGACTTGAGTCCAAGTTGCAGACTCGAGTTTCCATCTCTGGTCACTATTAGTCTCAAATGTGATCATCAGGTTTTCATTCAGGATTCTGTCCTGTTTATTTACTTGCTCATTAGAACTGAATCTGTGCTGCAGATCAACCATGGCGAAGTCAAAGACACAGATTGAGATCCATGATTCAGAAATGAGTGATGAGATGCAGCGGGAGGCTCTCCAGGTCACTCTTCTGGCTGTGAATATGTACACAAAGGAAAGTGACATTGCATCCTACATCAAAAAGGTTGGTTCTCTAGTTTTACTGAGAGACTGAGTGTCTTAGTGAAATGCAGTTTATTCAGTATTGTAAAAATGTGCTCTGTGTTTGTGAGGAGTTTGATGGTAGAGATTGAGTGTTTTTGTTGATGTGAGTTTGTGGAACATTAATACTGTGTCTTTCCTTACAGGAATTTGACAGAAAGCATGGGGGCACCTGGCAATGCATTGTGGGGAACTGTGGTTACCATGTACAATATAAAACAAACAGTTTTATCAGTTTCTCTGTTGGAAACAAAAAAATTACTCTCTTTAAAACTGCCTGAGGGTCAGCAGCAGTTCAAACACACTTTATTTTATCCACACAACTAATAAAATCACCTCCTTCAGCTCATGCTTCACGTGTCTGTATGCTGTGAAATCTGACCTGATTTTTATAAAGTAAATGTACAAATAACTTTGATATTGTTAGTAATATTTTAAAATTAACATTTAATTTATTTGAATATCCAAAGCATAAAATTCTTAAACTTGTAGTAGAAAACACACAATAAACACAAACAGCAACACAACATTCTGACACCTTACAGATTAAAATCAAGAATCAAGCATTTAAAATCATGGAGTATGAGATGAATCTGCAAGAATAGCTCAAGCTTTCTGTAAAGCAAACAGAGCTGTTTTATTAGGCTATAAATACTGAAAGTTGGCTATTATTAAACCCCTAATTTAAAAAAAAGTGCAACTTGATCCTACAGAATTAGTCAATTACAGGCCGATCTCAAATCTACCCTTCCTGTCAAAGATACTGGAAAAGGCAGGGTCCTCACAACTATGCTCCTTCTCAGAAAGAAATGGTATCTGTGAGGATTTCCAGTCAGGATTTAGACCGTATCATAGTACTGAGACTGCTCTCATCAGAGTTACAAATGATTTACTCTTATCATCCGATCGTGGTTGTGTCTCTCTATTAGTGTTACTCGATCTTAGCGCTGCATTCGATACTATCGACCACAACATTCTTTTGAATAGACTTGAAAATTATGTTGGCATTAGTGGAACTGCATTGGCATGGTTTAAATCATACTTATCTGACCGTTATCAGTTTGTAGCAGTAAATGAAGAGATGTCACACCGATCACAAGTTCAGTATGGAGTACCGCAGGGCTCGGTGCTAGGACCGTTGCTCTTCACCCTGTACATGCTACCACTGGGAGATATCATTAGGAAGCATGGCGTTAGTTTTCACTGTTATGCTGACGATACTCAGCTCTATATTTCTTCACGCCCTGACAAAACTTACCAATTCACAAGATTAACGGAATGCATAGCTGATATAAAACATTGGATGACTAATAATTTCCTACTTCTTGATAAAAAAAAAAATATATTTTTAATTATTTGACAAAAAAAACTCCTGGAAACCTGGAATATTGTCTAACACTCGATGGCTGCTCTGTCAAGTCCTTGTCGTCAGTTAGGAACCTGGGTGTGCTCTTTGATACCAATCTTTCATTTCAAAGTTAGATTTTTAGAACTATCGTTATCTTTACAGTTATCGTCCTTGGTGTGAACGGGCATTTACTCTTACCTGACACGGATTCTGTTATGAAATATGAAATTATAAAAATTTTGCGCCATGTAGTCCTTTGTAGTTTTCTTGATGATTTGAGTCTCAGTTCAGGTGTGTCTCGTTAGTCTTGTCAGCTGTCTGGTTTCCCTGATCTGTTTGCCTGTGTATTTAAACCCTGTGTTCAGTCTTGTTCTTTGTCAGTTCTTATCGTTGCATGATGTTGGTTGTTCCATTCCATTCCTGAGCCTTGTTCCTGTTCCCTGTGATTTTGTATTTGTGAAGTTTTGAGTTTATTTAATAAAAGACTGCTGCACTTGGATCCTGCTTCCTCATCTGCTGGATATATGCATTTTATCTGTTATACTGTTCTAAATATCTCATTGATTTACATTACAATCATCAGAATTTCACCTTACATTTTGACCAGATAAATATCAGCATCTGCTCTAAATTGCATATTTTTGCTGTTTGTGCCTCTGAATAAAATTGAGCTATTTAAAAAAAAAAATCAGGTAAGAAATACTATAGAAATTAACCATATTATACAGCAATCAGATGTAAAATAACACTAGATAGTGTTCATTGTAAATATTAAATACAGATTACAATTAAAGCTACAAAAGTTATTCAGTCAAGAGCAGTGAGTGATTTTCTCTTTGTCTTTTTTTGTCTGATTAACATTAATGACAGACAGCTGATGGTTTATTAGGCTGCTGTCACTTTAAGAGCACATGTGCGGATTAGAGATGTGTGGATCAGCCTTAACCTCACCCGAATCTGCTGTTGAAAAACAAACCATCCACCGCACGTGATTTCTCTGATTTAGATATCCGCACCCCGCCGTCATGTTACAATTATGACTAATTATGATGGCTTCGTGTGTTTCGAGTAGCTCGTATCTCTTCAGCAAGCTGACATGCAAACTAACGCAAATGAAACTTAAATGTTCAGTGTCGCATCCTGAAGCTCAACACACAGTTCAGACAGGACCACTTTGGCAAATTAGGGTGTATTCACACCAGGAAAGTCCGCTAGTTCAATTGCTTCGGTCAGCTTTCACACATTGCCCTTTTTGCAAGTGAACCCAAATTTGTAAACAAAATCGCGTGTGCTAAGGTCACGTTACATGACCGCTCTGTCACACAGGTGTGACTGGAGAGCCTCTGCTGGTGGACAGTGAGAAGGGCATCTTTGACTACATCCAGTGGAGAGACAAGGAACCAAAGGGCTGTGTGTGTGTGTGTGTGTGTGTGTGTGTGGGGGGCCTGGTAAACCCTACCTAATGGGGACAAAATGTCCCCACAAAGATGGCACTATCCGAAATCTTTGTCCAAAATGTCCCCATGAGGAAAACATTTTATAAATCATACTAAGTGATGTTTTTTGAAAATGTAAAAATACAGAATGTTTCCTGTGATGTGTGTGTGTGTGTGTGTGTGTGTGTGTGTGTGTGTGTGTGTGTGTGTGTGTGTGTGTGTGTGTGTGTGTGTGTGTGATGGGTAGGTTTAGGAGTAGGGGCAGTGTAGGAGGATTGAAAATATGGGTTGTACAGTATAAAAACCATTACGCCTATGACATGTCCCCATAAAACATGAAAACACAACATGAGTGTGTGTGTGTGTGTGTGTGTGTGTGTGTGTGTGTGTGTGTGTGTGTGTGTGTGTGTGTGTGTGTGTGTGTGTGTGTGTGTGTGTGTGTGTGTGTGTGTGTGTGTGTGTGTGTGTGTGTGTGTGTGTGTGTGTGTGTGTGTTAAAGTTTAAACCTGTTACATAATAGTAGTTGATGGTGCTTTTTAATAATAATAATAATCATGCATAATATGTTGTTTTAAATCCAAGAGAGAAGTGTAAGAGAGGACTGAAGTCACAGGCATGTCAATACTGAGAAAATAAATATTACATTATGAGACTCTCACATGCTGACATTTGTTCATTAGAAATACCTGGAAAGAAGTTAATTGGAAATAAATGTTATACATTGTGATGTTTATCACTGTTATTTAATGTCTTTATGGCCTGTTGTGCGTGTGAGAGAAACATACGATAGAACATGAAATATGAACTATAATATGAATACTTTTGAACTTTGAACCTAATTTAAAGTGCAGATGCCCTGAGACAGCAGATCTGATCTTTGTCATGGGTGTGTGAGGTCCCGTCAATTTGAGTTAATAATTTACTCTTACCTGTTAAGTTTTAGCTTTAGTTCAACACCTTCATTTGTGTCTTTACACAGAAAATAAGTGAAAATCTTAATGAGGTGCTCACTTCACATATTTTGATGAATGTAATTCTGTAATAGATAGTTTGATGTTTGTCTGTGGGCTTTGACGGCTGTAATGATGCTACTGCTGAGGTGACGGTATTACTTTAATTTGTACCATTTATTTATGTAATAAATATGAAAAAAGAGAAGTTTCCCACATGCTTTGGTTTCTGTATAATTTTTGCAATTCAGTTTTTTAATGTTGTGTTGTCAGGTGAGATGTGGTGGGGTTGAGATGAGGAACAGGAGGAGTCACACACACTTACATTAGTTTAAACACGTCTGAAGCGTCACACACACACACACTGAGTGAATCTTCATATCATCCACACATAAATAAGGTAAGACACCATGAAAGAATTTTCCTTATATATATATATATATATAGTAGGGTCAGTACATTTTTTTGAAAGAAATTGTTATTTTAATTCAGCAAGAATGCATTAAATCGATGAAAAAGTGACAGTAAAGACATTTATAATCTAATAAATGCTGTTATTTTGATCTTCATGTTCATCAAAGAATCCTAATGGTTTCCACAAACATATTAAACCCTACAGTATCACATTTATTACTGTAATGTGTTGCCTTTCTATATTTTCTATATATCATCATGATCAAAGCTTTGCCTGTAAACCTGTCGCACACAACCTCCTCCAGTCCTTCTGTCTCTGATACTTCAGACTCTTTCATCAAGTAAAAGTCAGTGATATTTCAGCAAAAACACATATGCCATTGTTAAAGAGTCAATAAACTGTTTTAAAAAAAATCAGTTTTCCGACTATTATTTCAGGTCAGGCTTTACAGGGTTCAGCAGTGTTTATCTGACTTGTTAAGCAGAAGAGACATGACAAAACTTTAGTTAGTGCTCCACACTTCCAGCTTGTGATATTAAAGTTTGGTTTCATCTGATAATAGTGCCATGAGCTCATAAACGGCAGCGGCCGGTCTGAAGCTGGAGAGCTGTACACAATAAATGTGTTCATGTTCAGAGTCTGTCCTGATTATTTACTGTCACACTTTACATTAAAACTGAATCTGTGCTTACGGCTGCAGATCAACCATGGAGAAGAAATCGATTGAGATCCGTAAAACAACCATGAATGGTGGGATGCAGCGTGACGCTCTTCAGGCCGCTTCTCTGGCTGTGAATATGTACGAAAAGGAAAATGAAATTGCATCCTACATCGCAAAGGTTGGTTCTAGAGTTTTTCTGAGAGACTGGAGTGTCTTAGTGAAAATGTGCTCTGTGCTTCTGTTGATGTGAGTTTGTGGAACATTAATACTGTGTCTTTCCTTACAGGAATTTGACAGAAAGCATGGGGCCATCTGGCACTGCTTTGTGGGGGAATTTGGTTGCCGCACACAATCTAAAGCGAACAGCTATATCAGCTTCTCTGTTGGTGACATAAGAATTGTGCTCTTCAAATCTCCCTGAGGGTCATCGACGGTTCAAACACACTTCATTTTATCAACACAACTAATAAAACCTCCTCCCTCAGCTCGTGCTTCACGTGTCTTTCTTCTGTGAAATCTGCACTGATTTTTATAAAGTATATGTACGAATAACTTTGATATTGTTAGTAATATTTCAAGGTTGGAGGAAGCAGCACTGGCACACACATCTGCACACACTGATCTCACTCGTTCCCCGTCTCTTAGTATATTTGATTATCAAGTTCAACGTTTATAATAAGCCAAAAGGGTGATTTTTGGCACAGCATAACATTTTTAAACATGCACAAAACAAACAATAAACACAAACACAACATTCTGACATCAGAAGAAACATTTAAAATCATGAGATGAATCTGCAAGAATAGCGCAAGCTTTCTGCAAAACACACCGTTCGGAGCAGTTTGATCACCGTCTGTGTAACAGAGGCCAGCTAGTAGTCACTGTGCGAGTAAACCTCACTCCTCTGATCTCAAGAGACGCTCTAGCGACTGACGCTAGGGGTTGCAGCCTTTAGCCTCCTTGTTAGAGCGTCCGACTCTCATCCGGCGGACCCAAATTTGAGTCCTGCTTAGAGCGGGGCGGTTCGAACAGGAGGGGTTACATTGGTGCCGTGACCCGGATGGGAGTGAGGTTTAGGGGGGTGAGTGTAACAGAGGCCAGCTAGTAGTTGCTGTGCGATGTCAACACTATTATTGATCTGACTTTACTGTATGAGAACTGAACTGCTTTATAGATGAAATGAACTAATTCAATAATTAAGGGATTTTACAGCAGAACTGAATCAACACTGAACAACACTGAGTGTCTGTCCATCCTGAAGTCTATAGTTTACTTGCTGCTGATTTATTTCTTCATTAAAAGTGTTCATGTAAACTCCGGCTTGTCAACACAACTTTGTTTCTGGTGCCTGAGAGTTTTGAGTGAGTAAACTTAGTCACGACTCGCGTCTGTAGAGCTGGTGTGTCCAGGTTGACCACTAGTGGGCACTCCTTTCCTGACCATTGCCACTAAGCCATGAATTCAGTTCCCATAATCCTTTGTGAGATTTCAGTTGTGGTTCATTACATTGTCAGTCTCAGGCTCTCAGCCTACCTAAACCATGTTTCTCATCGAGGTTTGCGTGTGTTTTGACCCTTAGCCTGTCATATTGACTACAATTCCAGATTCTCCAATGAACACTTGGATCTTACCCAAGTCTCAGAGCATCCCGGGACAGAAGCCGGTTAGCAGTGTGTAGTACTCCTGAAGATAAGGAAGCATTTTCAGCATTTACTACGAATGAAGCACACCACGGGCGCGCACCAAACTAGCGTGCGATGACGTCATGACGCAGATATTCCAAATGACAATTAATTTACTAAATGCACAAAACATACTTTTCTTCTAATGAACACAAATAACTAATTAAATACTATTTTATGGTATTGGAAAAAAAAACATTAAACAAATTTATAGTAAATTTGAGAAATTATTTATATACACTCACCTAAAGGATTATTAGGAACACCTGTTCAATTTCTCATTAATGCAATTATCTAATCAACCAATCACATGGCAGTTGCTTCAATGCATTTAGGGGTGTGGTCCTGGTCAAGACAATCTCCTGAACTCCAAACTGAATGTCAGAATGGGAAAGAAAGGTGATTTAAGCAATTTTGAGCGTGGCATGGTTGTTGGTGCCAGACGGGCCGGTCTGAGTATTTCACAATCTGCTCAGTTACTGGGATTTTCACGCACAACCATTTCTAGGGTTTACAAAGAATGGTGTGAAAAGGGAAAAACATCCAGTATGCGGCAGTCCTGTGGGCGAAAATGCCTTGTTGATGCTAGAGGTCAGAGGAGAATGGGCCGACTGATTCAAGCTGATAGAAGAGCAACTTTGACTGAAATAACCACTCATTACAACCGAGGTATGCAGCAAAGCATTTGTGAAGCCACAACACGCACAACCTTGAGGCGGATGGGCTACAACAGCAGAAGACCCCACCGGGTACCACTCATCTCCAATACAAATAGGAAAAAGAGGCTACAATTTGCACAAGCTCACCAAAATTGGACAGTTGAAGACTGGAAAAATGTTGCCTGGTCTGATGAGTCTCGGTTTCTGTTGAGACATTCAGATGGTAGAGTCAGAATTTGGCGTAAACAGAATGAGAACATGGATCCATCATGCCTTGTTACCACTGTGCAGGCTAGTGGTGGTGGTGTAATGGTGTGGGGGATGTTTTCTTGGCACACTTTAGGCCCCTTAGTGCCAATTGGGCATCGTTTAAATGCCACGGCCTACCTGAGCATTGTTTCTGACCATGTCCATCCCTTTATGACCACCATGTACCCATTCTCTGATGGCTACTTCCAGCAGGATAATGCACCATGTCACAAAGCTCCAATCATTTCAAATTGGTTTCTTGAACATGACAATGAGTTCACTGTACTAAAATGGCCCCCACAGTCACCAGATCTCAACCCAATAGAGCATCTTTGGGATGTGGTGGAACGGGAGCTTCGTGCCCTGGATGTGCATCCCACAAATCTCCATCAACTGCAAGATGCTATCCTATCAATATGGGCCAACATTTCTAAAGAATGCTTTCAGCACCTTGTTGAATCAATGCCACGTAGAATTAAGGCAGTTCTGAAGGTGAAAGGTCAAACACAGTATTAGTATGGTGTTCCTAATAATCCTTTAGGTGAGTGTATATTACACTGGTTTTCCTGGAAAAAAAAAAAGGTTACATTTCAAGGCTTCACAGGAGTCAAGTGTGACCCCTAAACGAAGAGGACCAGATGGTTAAATCATTATTTTCTATTTGACACTGCAAAATTCAACAAAGACTGAATCATAATAAAACACGAAACATACTTTCTCATGACTCGTGTCTGTAAAGACTGAAGCTGGTTGAGAGCAGATGCCAACTGATCTGTGTCATGTGTGTGTGTGATCCTGTCATTCATCTGTTTTAATTTGAGCATAAAAAATCTAGTCCTACTTGTTCTAAAATTCATTTTAGTTTCAGTTTCAGTTTAGAACCTTCTTACGAGTCTTTACACAGACAATAAGTGAGATTCATAATGAGGTGCTCATTTCACATATTTTGATTGTAAAACTGCATTAAATAGTTTCACGTATGTCTTTGATGGCTGTAATGATGTTATTGCTGAAGTGATGGTTTTACTTTAATTTGTGTCTTTTTATGTAATAAATAGTAAAAAATAAAAAAATAAAAATAACAAAAACATGAAGTGTCCCGTATGCTTTGGTTTGATGTTCTGTATGTTTAGAAACGGTCATTATTGTTGTAATGTTGTGAATGTTGTCAGGTGAGATGTGGTGGGGTTGGGATGAGGAACAGGAGGAGTCCCACACACTTACATTAGTTTAAACGCGTCTGAAGCGTCACACACACACACACACACACACACACACACACACTGAGTGAATCTTCATTTCATCAACTCATAAGGTAAGACAACTGTAAGAATTTTTCTTTTTAATTATGTGTGTGTGTGTGTGTGTGTGTGTGTGTGTGTGTGTGTGTTTAAAAAATGTGAGGTCAGTACATTCAAACAGGATTTTAAATGCCCTGTCTCTATTTTAACATGCAATACTGATTTAATTGAAAGATAATTAAAAAAATATACTGGAAAAAAAAAAATTGTGTATTAATATAAATATAAATATTACACAGTATCATAAAGTCCCCTCAAAATTCTAAGCAATAATAAAAAATATTATTGAAGAAAAATATATTACATTGGCTTTCATTTCAAGGCTTCACAGGAGATGGTTAAATCATTACTTTCTATTTGACACTGCAAAATTCAACAAACACTGAATCATAATAAAACACGAAACATACTTTATCATGACTCGTGTCTGTAAAGACTGAAGCTGGTTGAAAGTGCAAATGATGACCGGTCTCTGTGTGTGTGTGTGTGTGTGTGTGTGTGTGTGTGTGTGTGTGTGTGTGTGTGTGTGTGTGTGTGTGTGTGTGTGTGTGTGTGTGTGTGTGTGTGTGTGTGTGTGTGTGTGTGTGTGTGTGTGTGTGTGTGATCCTGTCATTCATCCGTTTTCATTTGAGTGTTAAAAATCCAGTCCTACTTGTTCTAAAATTCACACAAATAGTTTCAGTTTCAGTTCAAAACCTTCTTGTATGTCTTTGTTTTGAACTTTCTATTCATCAAAAATTGTTTCCACATATTATCCCTATAAACCCTACAGTATCACATTTATTACTGTAATGTGTTGCCTTTCTATATTTTCTATATATCATCATGATCAAAGCTTTGCCTGTAAACCTGTCGCACACAACCTCCTCCAGTCCTTCTGTCTCTGATACTTCAGACTCTTTCATCAAGTAAAAGTCAGTGATATTTCAGCAAAAACACATATGCCATTGTTAAAGAGTCAATAAACTGTTTTTAAAAAAAAATCAGTTTTCCGACTATTATTTCAGGTCAGGCTTTACAGGGTTCAGCAGTGTTTATCTGACTTGTTAAGCAGAAGAGACATGACAAAACTTTAGTTAGTGCTCCACACTTCCAGCTTGTGATATTAAAGTTTGGTTTCATCTGATAATAGTGCCATGAGCTCATAAACGGCAGCGGCCGGTCTGAAGCTGGAGAGCTGTACACAATAAATGTGTTCATGTTCAGAGTCTGTCCTGATTATTTACTGTCACACTTTACATTAAAACTGAATCTGTGCTTACGGCTGCAGATCAACCATGGCGAAGAAATCGATTGAGATCCAATATTCAGACATGATTGATGAGATGCAGCGTGAGGCTCTCCAGGTCGCTCTTCTGGCTGTGAATATGTACACAAAGGAAAATGACATTGCTCGCTACATTGCGAAGGTTAGTTCTCTAGGGTTTTACTGAGAGACTGGAGTGTCTTAGTGAAAATGTGCTCTGTGTTTGTCAGGAGTTTGATGGTGGAGATTGAGTGTTTCTGTTGAGGTCTGTGGAACATTAATGCTGTGTCTGTCCTTGCAGGAATTTGACAGAAAGCATGGGGGCACCTGGAGCTGCATTGTGGGGGACTCTGGTTGCCATTTGCGACATAAAACGAACAGTTATATCTGCTTCTATGTTGGCGACAAAAGAATTGTGCTCTTTAATTCTCCCTGAGAGTCAGAAATGGTTCAAACACAATTTATTTTATCCACATAATTAAAACCTCCTCCCTCAGCTCGTGCTTCATGTGTCTTTACACTGTGAAATCTGACCTGATTTTTAAAAAAATTTATGTTTATACAAATAACTTTTGATATTGTTAGCAATATTTCAAGATGAACACTTAGTTTATTTGATTATCCGAGGTCAAGGTCAAAGTTTATTATAAGCCCAAAGTGTGTGTAATGCAGTTCAGGGAAGAAGGAGGCGGGAACCGGCGAACATTCAAAAAACTTTAAATAAACAAAACGAAAGTAACGCGAGCAGCCCCTCACGGACGACTGCCACGCGTACACATAATAAAACATAAACAAAACACAATGTAAATTCCAGGGGCCCGTTTCAGAAAGGAGGTTAAGTGAAAACTCTGAGTATGTTAACCCTGAAATGAGGGGAACTCTGGGTTTTCTGTTTCAGAATGGGAGGTATGTCAAACCAGAGAAAGCAGGGTAAGTCAAGTCCGTTTCTGAAAGAGAGGTAGCTCATACTCAGAGTCAGTTACCATGGTAACCAACCTAACCTGCTCGGGAGCAGGTTTTCTTCGGTAAACCCAGAGTTTCTTTCGGTCTTCTCCCCCTTTTTAAAGCGCCAGAGGTATTTAAACACTTCATTCATTCATGCTATTTTTTTTTTCTTACCCTATTGGCAGATAATTTGCAAAATAAGAAAAATGCACTTAAATTAGTTTTTTTGTTTTTTTCTGAAAAAAAAATTAGTTTTTTATGACTGAATCATAAATAAAACACAGAATGTACTTTGACTCATCTGTCTGTGAAGTGTGAAGCTGTCAGTCATTAGCTGGTGTGTCCAGGTTGACCACTAGTGGGCACTCCTTCCCTGACCATTGCCACTCAGCCATGAACTTCAATCCCCATAATCCTTTGCCCAGACTCATTATTAAGTGAAGTTACAAATGTAATATAGGGAGGAGCGAGCCCATCTAATCTTCCAATCAACAGCCAACAGCCAGAGTATATAAACAGCTGCTGACCTCTGCTCAGTCTGAGATGTTCCAGCATGCGGGCCCTCATGTCCTTATGTGAACGAAACCCCTGTATCAGAAAGACGGTAGCACTACATTTTTCTATATATATATCGTATGCTGCTCCTTTCTGTTGTTGGGTGTTTCACTCTGGATATCAGTGGTCCATTTTCCCTTTAGGGATGAGGACCTCCTTCCCCATCAGTTGACAGCTGGAGGCCTCCGTGTACTTTTTGACTTCACTAGCCTTCATGTAATGGACGTTGTGGCGGGGCATACTCCAGCCACGTACTCAAACCTCCGGTCCCAAGATACTCCCGCAGGAGTAAATTCAGAAAGTCACGGGATGCATCCTATTCAATCTTCTACAAGCCCCGAGTTGTTCACAACAGCAGCAATGAATGCAGGCACACACTTTAATAATTTTTTATTAAAAAAAGCAGCTCCCACCGGAGTTCTTTAAACAATACTGCGCAGCAGAAAACCCGCTCATAGCTCCACATGGTGGACATAGTAGGGAGAAGCGTTCCAGCCCAGCAGTGTTCATTCATGACTCCAGTTCGATAAACACAGCTTCCTCGTGTTCCTCGATGTTAGATGCTCCACCTCGTCCAAGTATGCCGTCTCATTTCCAACAACAATGAGACGGCATACTTGTATGAGGTGGAGCATCTAACATCATGGTGCCAGGACAACTGTCTCTCTCTGAATGTTGGCAAGACCAAAGAAATGATTGTGGACTTCAGGAAGAGACAGCAACGGACATACTCCCCCCTCATGATCAGCGGGTCACCAGTAGAGAGAGTGAGCAGCTTCAAGTACCTGGGTGTGAACATCTCCGAGGACCTGACCTGGACTGCTCACATTCAGACACAGGTGAAAAAAGCCAGGCAAAGACTGTACCACCTGCGCCAGATGAGGAAATTCAGGGTTTCACCAGCTATCCTGAAAACTTTCTATTTAGGGGCGATAGAAAGTGTTTTAACTCAGTGCATCACAGCGTGGTATGGGAACAGCACCAGTCATGACCGCAAAGCCCTGCAAAGAGTAGTGCGCTTATCCGAGCGTATCTCAGGGTCAGCTCTCCCGTCTCTGCAGGACGTCTACACCAAACGCTGCAAAGGTAGAGCTACTAAGATCATCAAGGACTCTAATCACCCTGCAAACCCTCATTTCACGCTGCTGCCATCTGGTAAGCGCTTCCGAAGCCTGATGGCCAAAACTGAGAGACTCAGGAGGAGCTTCTTCCCCCAGGCCATCAGACTCCTGAACTTAACATCACGTGACTTCACGTCAGGATAAACATCGATACACTGACATTGCACTGCACTTTCTGTTCTCGTTGTTACTGTGTAACAACCTGTTATAAACCTGTTTGCACATTATACTCTTATACATTTGTTAACCACATATTTATAAGTCTACAGTTTACTCACTGCACAGTTTACTTCACTTATTTTATTCCACTTCTTTATTTATTTATTTATTTTTTTCTACTTCACTTGATTTATTTATAATTCTACTTTTTTATCCTATTTCTATTATAATTTCTTCCTTGTGTTTTTAACTGTGAATTTGCACTGTCCATGGAGCGGACCTGTTTACATTTCACTGCCGGTTGTATATTCTGTATATAACTGTGTATGTGACAAATAAAACTCTTGAATCTCTTGAATCTTCGGTGGAAAATCACCAGAGCCACTCGACATCTCTCACCTCTATTTCATACCGCTTCTATTTTACACTTCTTGTGGGGGGTATCATGCTTTACGCATTTGTGTATCCTGTATACTTTAAATCCTTAAGCATTTATCATACTAAAGCCAACTTGAGCTCGAGTTGAAGCTGCTTCATCGAGCCCATCATCAGTAGACAGCAAGCCACATAAGCTTAACCTAAATATCTTAAGATTTAATGGGCGAACAAACTCGTTAATGAGTGCATTCAGTTGTGGCTGGTGTCTTTTTAAACCATGTTTCTCTCTGGCATTTTCATCAAAGTTTTGCAAGTGTTACGCTGCAAAAAGCGCTCTCTTGTGTTTGTGGATTGCTTACGTGTTTTGACGCTTTGCCTGTCATTTTGACTACAATTCTGGATTCTCCAATAAAGCTGTGCTTCACTCAAAAAATTATACGTTGGATTTACTTAACGTTTTTATGTCAAAAGGGTCCACGTAACTGGGTTATGTTGAATTGAATTAACATTGTTTATTTCAGTAAACTTAAGTTTTTTTTGTTTGTTTTTTTTACATACGGTTAATTTAATGCCATTTAGTTAAATTAAGTTAACTTTCTTAATTTTGTCCAAAACTATTAAGTTCAATTATTATAAAATTAATATCAAACAAAAACCACAAAAAAACAGGTAATCCAGTTTAATTACAACTGTTATCTAACAACAAAATCTTTTACAAAATCTTATTGGCTAGCCTGAAGATGGTTTTGTTACATCCATGGCATGCCCAAAGAAGTTGTTTTATTATTATTAAAACAACTTTAATTGTTATAAGCAGGTCCTCACCCCAAGCACATGCTCTTCAGACTCCGGTTGAGAGTGCAGATGCCAACCAGTGTGTGTGTGTGTGTGTGTGTGTGTGTGTGTGTGTGTGTGTGTGTGTGTGTGTGTGTGTGTGTGTGTGTGTGTGAGAGAGAGAGAGAGAGAGAGAGAGAGAGAGAGAGAGAGAGAGAGAGAGAGAGAGAGAGAGAGAGAGAGAGAGAGAGAGAGAGAGAGAGAGAGATTCTGTCATTCATCTGTTTTAATTTGAGCATTAAAAATCCAGTCCTACTTGTTCTAAAATTCACACAAATAATGTTCTTATGAAGTGTCCTGTATGCTTTGGTTTGATGTTCTGTATGTTTAGAAACGGTCATTATTGTTGTAATGTTGTGAATGTTGTCAGGTGAGATGTGGTGGGGTTGAGATGAGGAACAGGAGGAGTCCCACACACTTACATTAGTTTAAACGCGTCTGAAGCGTCACACACACACACACACACACACACACACACACTGAGTGAATCTTCATATCATCGACACATAAATAAGGTAAGACACGATGTAAGAATATGTATATGTATATATATTGTGCGGTCTATTCATTTTTACATTTTTTGAAAGAAATGAATAGTTAATAGTTAATTCAGCAAGAGTGCATTAAATTGATCAAAAGTGACAGTTAAGATGTTTATAATGTTGCAAAACAATTATATTTCTAATAAATGCTGAACTCTATTCATCCTGACAAATTGTATCATGTTTTCCACAAACATATTAAACCTATAAGGCATCACATTTATTGTACTGTAATTTGTTGAAATTTGTTTATTATCTATGGCCTATCTATGATCAACAATATCAACATTACATTTACATTTATTAATTTAGCAGATGCTTTTATCCGAGGAGACTTACAACTGAGGAACACAGGAAGCAATCCGTCATGAAGAGGCGAGAAATCACAAAAAGTGCCAGAAATACTGGCACTTTTCTGTTGTTTGTTGGACATTACCCAGAGCAGTACAAGCTAGAATAGGGAGGAAATAGAGGAAAATATATAAAAAGAGGTCAAACCGGTTAAAACTGGATACATTTGTCAACGGTCATTTTCTGTTTTGTTCTGAGAGAAAATGTCCTGAGGGGAAACTTCCTGAATCAAATTAAGTTTTGTATCTCTATTCCTATCAAATTATTACTGTACAAAAAGGAAAATGTCTGTAGTCCCACATTTGACCTTTTTTACATTTACAAACCCGATTCCAAAAAAGTTGGGACACTGTACAAATTGTGAATAAAAGCAGAATGCAACGATGTGGAAGTTTCACATTTCAATATTTTATTCAGAATACAACATAGATGACATATCAAATGTTTAAACTGAGAAAATGAATCATTTTAAGGGAAAAATAAGTTTTCTTATTCTCCATTCTTATTTAACTGAGGAGACAAGCTGCTCAAGTTTAGGAATAGGAATGTTGTCCCATTCTTGTCTAATACAGGCTTCTAGTTGCTCAACTGTCTTAGGTCTTCTTTGTGGCATCTTCCTCTTTATGATGCGCCAAATGTTTTCTATGGTGAAAGATCTGGACTGCAGGCTGGCCATTTCAGTCCCCGGATCCTTCTTCTACGCAGCCATGATGTTGTAATTGATGCAGTATGTGGTCTGGCATTGTCATGTTGGAAAATGCAAGGTCTTCCCTGAAAGAGACGACGTCTGGATGGGAGCATATGTTGTTCTAGAACTTGGATATCCCTTTCAGCATTGATGGTGCCTTTCCAGATGTGTAAGCTGCCCATGCCACACGCACTCATGAACCCCATCCCATCAGAGATGCAGGCTTCTGAACTGAGCGCTGACAACAACTTGGGTTGTCCTTGTCCTCTTTAGTCCGGATGACATGGCGTCCCAGTTTTCCAAAAAGAACTTCAAATTTTGATTGGTCTGACCACAGAACAGTTTTCCACTTTGCCACAGTCCATTTTAAATGAGCCTTGGCCCAGAGAAAACGCCTGCGCTTCTGGATCATGTTTAGATATGGCTTCTTTTTGACCTGTAGAGTTTTAGCCGGCAGCGGCGAATGGCACGGTGGATTGTGTTCACGACAATGTTTTCTGGAAGTATTCCTGAGCCCATGTTGTGATTTCCATTACAGTAGCATTCCTGTATGTGATGCAGTGCCGTCTAAGGGCCGGAGATCACGGCATCCAGTATGGTTTTCCGGCCTTGACCCTTACGCACAGAGATTGTTCCAGATTCTCTGAATCTTTGGATGATATTATGCACTGTAGATGATGAGAACTTCAAACTCTTTGCAGTGTTTCTCTGAGAAACTCCTTTCTGATATTGCTCCAGTATGTTTGGCCTCAGCATTGGGGAATTGGTGATCCTCTGCCCATCTTGACTTCTGAGAGACACTGCCACTCTGAGAGGCTCTTTTTATACCCAATCATGTTGCCAATTGACCTAATATACAGTGGTTTTAACAAAAAGTCACTATACGTCACTCATTTGTTAATCTCAGCCTCAGGCGGCACGGCACGCCCAGAGACCGTTGGCTGAACGTCTGATGCATATGGCACACTTTTATGGAAACACTTCAGCAGTTTTGAAGTCGCCATCTGATATTGCAGGGACAAGAGAGAGAGACTTTACAGTTTCACACCCCTAAACATGACGCAGAACAAAACGAACTTTGATTGTACATTTAACAATCACAGTCAGTCAACATGTCAGTCAAACGTCCTCTTGGGTGTCCTTGACCAATGAAAGCTTCTAATGAGACCTTCTGCCGTCATTTGTTAAATGAATGTTTTGTCATTGTTTAAAAGGTAGTCACGACAGACACAGTGTATATCACAAGTGAAAGTGTTTAGTCTCATAATATTTCATTAAAAAAATGAAGAAAACAAATAAGTAAAAAAAGTAATCTTTTCCTATTTTTAAAGTGTTTCATATGACTTTTTTGACGACGTCAACAGCTTGTTCTGCCATATATTGTGTTGAAAAATCCCTTAGATTTTACCAATCACCTAGTTTATAAAGAACGACCTTCTTCTGTCTTGGGTAACAGTGCTTTCTGTTTGTTCACAGGTTTTTTACGTTGGTATAAATGTCTACTGAGGTAAAGGTAAAGTTTTTTTTTTTTTGCATTAGATTCTGTATTAAGTATATTGACCCTGTTTGTCATGTCTGCCAACTCAGGATTTCTCTCTTGTTATGGACAGTAAACAGAAGGAGATCCACAAATGCAAGGTTTGTGAGTCGCTTGTAAAGATGGATACCTGTTAACCAAAATTCAAGACATTGATGTCCTCTCATCTGTCCACAGAAACAGCATGAAGTGTTATTGAAGGAACAAAAAACACTGAGAAATGGCATCAATACAAACAAAACATTTGCCAAGGAATTTAAACAATGAGCTGAGGGCAGGAAAGTGTCAAATGAGGAAGAAAACAAGAAATGTACTAAGAAAATACAGAAAGAGAAGGTCTTTATATATAAATATACAGACACTCTTTATATCCCCTTATATAAATATAAGTTAATGTTAATGGGTTCCTCTGTGTGCAGGAGAAATGCAGAATTTTACAGGAGGAGCAAAACAGGCTGCAGATGGAGATCAAGAAAATAAAGGAGGAGTTACAAAGCCTGGACCATAAAAACAGCAGTCTGAAAAAACAAACTGAGGTTTAAGGTGTCAAAATATAGCATAAAGTATAAAATAGTGCCGTCAAATCGATTCATCGTGATTAATCGCATCCAAAACAAAAGTATATAAAATAAAAGTTTGTGTTTACATAATATATGTGTGTACTTTGTATAATTATTATGTATATATAAAAACACACTCATTCATGTATGTATTTAATATTTGCATGTGTATACACACTCCCCTAAAGGATTATTAGGAACACCATACTAATACTGTGTTTGACCCCCTTTCACCTTCAGAACTGCCTTAATTCTACGTGGCATTGATTCAACAAGGTGCTGAAAGCATTCTTTAGAAATGTTGGCCCATATTGATAGGATAGCATCTTGCAGTTGATGGAGATTTGTGGGATGCACATCCAGGGCACGGCTCTGCTCCACCACCACATCCCAAAGATGCTCTATTGGGTTGAGATCTGGTGACTGTGGGGGCCATTTTAGTACAGTGAACTCATTGTCATGTTCAAGAAACCAATTTGAAATGATTCGAGCTTTGTGACATGGTGCATTATCCTGCTGGAAGTAGCCATCAGAGAATGGGTACATGGTGGTCATAAAGGGATGGACATGGTCAGAAACAATGCTCAGGTAGGCCGTGGCATTTAAACGATGCCCAATTGGCACTAAGGGGCCTAAAGTGTGCCAGAAAACATCCCCACACCATTACACCACCACCACCACCAGCCTGCACAGTGGTAACAAGGCATGATGGATCCATGTTCTCATTCTGTTTACGCCAAATTCTGACTCTACCATCTGAATGTCTCAACAGAAATCGAGACTCATCAGACCAGGCAACATTTTTCCAGTCTTCAACTGTCCAATTTTGGTGAGCTTGTGCAAATTGTAGCCTCTTTTTCCTATTTGTAGTGGAGATGAGTGGTACCCGTGGGGTCTTCTGCTGTTGTAGCCCATCCGCCTCAAGGTTGTGCGTGTTGTGGCTTCACAAATGCTTTGCTGCATACCTCGGTTGTAACGAGTGGTTATTTCAGTCAAATTTGCTCTTCTATCAGCTTGAATCAGTCGGCCCATTCTCCTCTGACCTCTAGCATCAACAAGGCATTTTCGCCCACAGGACTGCCGCATACTGGATGTTTTTCCTTTTCACACCATTCTTTGTAAACCCTAGAAATGGTTGTGCGTGAAAATCCCAGTAACTGAGCAGATTGTGAAATACTCAGACCGGCCCGTCTGGCACCAACAACCATGCCACGCTCAAAATTGCTTAAATCACCTTTCTTTCCCATTCTGACATTCAGTTTGGAGTTCAGGAGATTGTCTTGACCAGGACCACACCCCTAAATGCATTGAAGCAACTGCCATGTGATTGGTTGATTAGATAATTGCATTAATGAGAAATTGAACAGGTGTTCCTAATAATCCTTTAGGTGAGTGTATATAATATAAATTATATAAATATTTTATATATAAATATATTTAAAAATTCTTAGATATATACATAAATGAGTGTGTATTTATATAGGCTATATGCATAATAATTATACACAGTACACACACATATATTATGTAAACACAAACTTTTATTTTGGATGTGATTAATCGCGATTAATCAGTTTGACAGCAAAATAATTTTGACTAATATTCTAAACATTTTCCTTTATATTCATATAAATTTGACCCTAAAATCTCCACGTTGATTTAAAAAAATTTATGGAAACATTACTCACAAAGTGAGATTAAAGGGTTAGTTCACTCAAAAATTTTAATTCTGTCAGTAATTCCTCTCCCTCATGTCCAAACCCGTCAGACCTTCGTTTATCTTCAGAACACAATATTTCTGATGAAACCCGAGAGCTCTCTGACCCTCCACAGACTTGATTTAATGAACACTTTCAGAAAGGAAGTAAAGACATGGTTACAATAGTCCATGTGACTCCAGTGGTTCAACCGTAATGTTATGAAGCCACGAGAATACTTTAGTGCGCAAAAACAAACAAAAATAACGACTTTATCCAACAATCTCTTCTCGTCTGTGTCAGACTCCGACGCGGTTGACGCAGTAAATACAGTCCAGCTCTTCTGAGTGATGTCAGAGATACGCCAGAACGCCGGCTTACCATTGGCCGAAGCTGTTCATGTGACGCATGCATGTGATGATGACACAGAAGATCTTTACTTCCTTTCTGGACCTTGAAAGTGTTCATTAAATTGCTGTCTATGGAGGGTCAGAGAGCTCTCAGATTGAATCAAAAATATCTTAATTTGTGTTTGAAGATGAACGAAGGTCTTACGGGTTTGGAACGACATGAGAGTGAACTTGGGTGAACTAACCCTGTAACACAGCTATATTGCCTCCACAGATCTCTACAACGGTGCCTGAGAGGAGAGTAGTTTTTGAAGGAAAGACAAAAGCGGGAGAGCATGCTGTGAGTTTTGATGTGGATTCACGTATAGTTTATCCAATGGAGGGTGGAACAGCACTGATCACCTTTGAGGAGAAGGATGGTATGTAGTATCATCACAGTGGGAAACAAAGTCAAAAGTGCTTAAAGGGACAGTCTCTACTATTTTACACGTCATTCCAAACCTGTATGATTTTTCTTTCACAAAATAAGATATTTTAAGTAATTTTTATACTGTTTTTGACTATACTGTACACATAGGTTCTTAACCTTTTTGAGTACAAGGCAGTTCATTGCCCACAACAATATTCAAAGGCCTCCAACCATATTTTTTTATTTTTAAAGGGGTGGTTGATTATGATTTCACTTTTTTAACTTTAGTGAGTGTGTAGCGTCGCTGTTTGAGCATAAACAACATCTGCAAAGTTACAACGCTCAAAGTTCAAAGCAAAGGGAGATATTTGCTTTTAAAGAAATCACTTTTTAAGGACTACAACAAATGGCTGGTAGGGACTACAATGAGCTTCATCACAGGTTAGTGACATCACTAACCCTAAAATTGACACAAACCCGCCCCCGGGAAGAGGAAGAGTTGTTGTAGTCAAGCACATTTGGGAGTCGCTCAAGCTGTCATCCGTCGTTCACATTTACTGCAATACGAACACAAATACAGAAGCATGTCATAAAAGCAAGATGACAACATAACTTATAACCGTAATTAAACTAAACTACACATGTTATCTCTTCATGCAGCAGATATTCTCTGGCTCTGTGCATCTCACAACAGTTCCCACACCAGCGGTTTATAGATTATCATGACAGAATATGCTAATCGATGACTTGAAGATAGTTAACTCATAAATTTATCAACTAACCATTCAGAAATGTCCCGTCTCATTCTCCATGTTGTCACTTCTTCTTGAGTCTCATCATCATTGTCCGCTCTGGTATGAACATAAAAGTCTGAACAGTTTCTGACATTTTCAGTGTGTGTCTGTGAGGTAATCGGAGCTGCTAACGCGAGCTCTGAAGCTCTGCCCTTTTCTAGAAAGGGGGTCAGGGGCAGCAGCTCATTTGCATTTAAAGGGACACACAAAAAAACGGCGTGTCAATTTTAACACGCTATAAAAATTATCTGTGGAGTATTTTGAGCTAAAACAAAACACTGAGACTTTTTTTTTTTTTAATAATTAAAATCACTGTAATGCTTGGGCTTTTGTGCCTTATTGATTTATCAATTTGTCTTCATTTAAATCTCTTCTGATCCTGCATCTTTAGTGGCTCAGAAAATCTTGAGCCAGAAGGAGCATAAGGTGCAGCTTGGGGAGTGTGATGGCATGACTGTGCAGGCTAAGCCCATTCAGTTCCTGGTACCTGAACATGTTGAGGTAATGGAGACAAGCTGACTTCCGTTTACCTACATGGATTGTATATTGTGGACTTTATTGTGTTCTTATGGACTATTGTGACATTAAATGTCTCTCTCTTCATCTCTCTATCTGTTAGATGGAAACACTAGTGTGTCCACACAGAATCCTAGTATCTAACCTGCCAAAGGAAGAAGCTGAGGACAAAGTACTAGACAAACTGTACATCCATTTCTCTAGGAAAAGGGACGGAGGTGGCGAGGTTGAGGACGCAGACATGCTGCACGACTCTGGCACTGTGGTCATTACCTTCGTAGATGATAATAGTACGTTAACCAAATTCATGCAATCTCAGCACAAGATGCTTGAGGTATTTTTTTTTCTCATTTATTTCTTATTTGTCTTCAGTTGCCAAAAATCTCTCAGACAAACAGGATCATGAGGTAGATTTTGGTAGGAAGAAGTACAAGGTGAAGGTCACTCCATTCCTCAATGGCGAGATTGCACAGATGAAGGTATGTCACGATAGTTTAAACTGTTATTACCAGTGTTGGTTATGATGCTAACTGACTGTTGCTCCCTCTCAGATGCGTAACTCAGAGTGCATGCGCACAGTGCTGCTCACGGGCATCCCTGACGTCATGGTCAAAGACAACCTGCAGGACAACCTGGAGATCCACTTCCAGAAGACAACCAACGGTGGCGGAGAGGTGGAAGGCATCATCTACAACCCTCTGGGCCACACCACCCTGGCTTTGTTTGAAGAAGACTGTCCTAAAGACAGCCAGACCGTGTGAGAAAGTTAATAAACCTCTACAGCCCAGAGATCTTATGCTGCCTGTAATGACAAATAATTAATTCTATATGAAACTCTTATGAACTCTTGATTTGGGCTTATTTTGCAGAAAGATCTAATCTTTACCTCATTATCCTTTATAGAATATACATTATATAATACACTTTATTCATGGATACAATATTTTTTTTTATTTACAATTCTTTGTCTTTTGATAATGAAAATGTGTTAAGGTGTATGCATGGGTTAATCAGTCATTGGAGACTTATTCTTATTTAAGAATAAATCTTAAATAAATGTGACAAAACTATCATTGTAATGTTTATCATACAGTAATAGGAACCAAATGAAACCAAACCCATAAAAGAAAAGAGAAATTATACAATGAAAATTAAGATTAGGACCATTTGTTGGGGTTTGGCCGTTGCCAGGAGAACGGGACTTGCCTGACTGCATTGTGCCAAGTGTAAAGTTTGGTGGAGGGGGGATTATGGTGTGGGGTTGTTTTTCAGGGGCTGGGCTTGGCCCCTAATTCCAGTGAAAGGAACTCTTAATGCTTCAGCATACCAAGACATTTTGGACAATTTCACGCTCCCAGATTTGTGGGAACAGTTTGGGGACAGCCCCTTCCTGTTCCAACATGACTGCGCACCAGTGCACAAAGCAAAGGCCATAAAGACATTTATTGTTTTGTGTGGAGGAACTTGACTGGCCTGCACAGAGTCCTGACCTCAACACCTTTGGGATGAATTAGAGCGAAGACTGCGAGCCAGGCCTTCTCGTCCAACATCAGTGCCTGACCTTACAAATGTGCTTCTAGAAGAATGGTAAAAAATTCCCATGAACACACTCCTAAACCTTGTGGAAAGCCTTCTCAGAAGAGCTGAAGCTGTTAGAGCTGCAAATGGTGGACCGACTCCATATTAAACCCTACGGATTAAGAACGGGATGTAAAGTTCAGGTGCATTTAAAGGCAGGCGTCCCAAAACTTTTGGCAATATACAGCAACTGCACCCAAATTGCATATTTTTGCTCAGTTTGGGTCTCTGAATAAACATTTTAAAAGTTTTTTTCCCTCCTTGAGTATGATCTTAATATTCTCACTATATCATATATACTTAATGCTCATATAATAACTGAGCCATAAAATAATTATGTATAAAATATGATACTCAACAAAACAAAAACACATATACAATATTTTTTATTTTATATTCCTATACTTTGTCTAAAGTTTCAATAAACTTATATTTAAACAGTTCTGATTATTAATATGTATATATCAGGCTTTAAAGGGTTAAATGCCATTGTGTTCGCATTAGTTTCGTACACTTGATCTCTACAACACTTTTTGCTGTTTAATTTGTCTTCTGTGAATAACGTTTCACCTCAGTTTTGTTTTTTACCATTCATATATTTATGAAATGAACCTTGGTTAAGAATAAACATCTCCACGATCACGTTTCAACATTTCTCCCGCCCTTTTTCCGGAGAATTCCCCCCATGTTGCTATGGAGTCCAGCGAAGCGTCTTGAACGCAAGGCATGATGGTCTGAAATAAAATGCAGGGACACATTGCAGCGAGACTCTTGCAGAGCTGCCCAATCACAGAGCGGGGAAACCGGAGTGGGCGTAG
Source organism: Paracanthobrama guichenoti (assembly GCA_018749465.1). Taxonomy (NCBI): domain Eukaryota; kingdom Metazoa; phylum Chordata; class Actinopteri; order Cypriniformes; family Gobionidae; genus Paracanthobrama; species Paracanthobrama guichenoti. The sequence continues at coordinate 19,483,080 of CM031950.1, forward strand.
CCAACGGCAGTTACACACCTACATTACTTTGGTCAAGCACACAGCGGGAGCATCACAGACGCTGCGAGTGTGTCGCTTTTCTCTCGGTGTCCTGAAATCTGCACACAAATAAGGTAAAACTTTTACATTTATCCGTTAGTACTGCATATTAATCTGTAAAACCTGAATATCTACTATTTTTTCCATTCAGAGTAAGAGATATTGTACCTAGTTGACTGCACACCTATAATTAATTCAGCTACGGACTTAAACATTAATAAAATAATAATAATAAGCAATAAAGAGATTGATCAGAATATAAATAAAAGGATGCAAAAGTCTTTCATTCAACAGAAAAACGTGTGAAGTCGTTCTCGTGTCTAAAAATAACCATGCCGCCATTCATTTATATTCTACTAATAAAATACGCATCTCTAAAGGCATTTCATTTGATAAGATTAGACTATTCTGTTGGTTTATTCACAACTAAAGTTATATGAACAGAATTTTAAAATAAGTATAAGTTTGGTGGAATCTGTGTTGCTGAGTACAGGATTTAGTTCAGGTGTCCATGGCAACAGTAACCTGGTGAAATATGCCACGTGATGTTATGCAATAAAGATGGAATAATGGCAGTGGAGCATCTCATGTGCTGATTTTACATAACGCCCATCCTGACTCTTGACGGCTGGCCATCCTTAACCAGTTTCACCAGCAGATGCTTGAGGATTGTGGGATTGATTGGGGCAGGGCAGAAAGCGGTATGGGTGCGTCACAGGGTGTTGTTCGGGCGTTTCTCAGATTTGATTTAATTCAGTAATTCCTCATGATATGTCTCTGTTTATGGCTACAGAACAACCATGTCTGACAGAAAGGCCGTGATCAAGAATGCGGACATGTCCGAGGAGATGCAGCAGGACGCTGTGGAGTGTGCCACACAGGCGCTGGAGAAGTACAACATCGAGAAGGACATCGCTGCCTACATCAAGAAGGTAAACGGCAACTTCGATACCTTGAAAAAAATCGATTTTCGATGCCATGGGGAAAAGGCTCTTTTTGATAGTTTGGGAAAAGCTTTCACACAGCAAACAAGAACAACAAGAGACAAATGAAATAAACAGGGTTTAAAGGGATAGTTCACCCAAAAATAAAAAAAATGATCCCATGATTTACTCTCCCTCAAGTCATCCTAGGTGTGTATGACATTCTTCTTTGAGACGAACACAATTGGAGTTATATTAAAAAAGTCCCGACTCTTCCAAGCTTTATAATGGCAGTGAATGGCTGAATGAATGGCTGCATTCATCCATCATAAAGTGCATCTACCCATCATAAAAATGTGTATCCATCATTCATCCATCATCATGAAAGTGCATCATCCACCCATCATCTGTCCATCATAAAAGTGTCTATCCATCATAAAAGTGCATCCATCATAAAAATGCATCATCATCATAAAAATGTGCATCCATCCATCATGAAAGTGCATCCATCTATCCATCATCTATCATCATAAAAGTGCATCTATCCATCATAAAAGTCGTCTATCCATCATAAAAGTGCATCTATCATCATAAAAATCTATCCATCATATAGGTGCATCCACTCATTATAAAAGTGCTCCGGGGGTTAATAAAGTCCTTCTGAAGTGAAGCAATGCGTTTTTGTAAAAAAAAAATATATATATATATATAACTTATTCCAGCAGAAGAGTGACCTCTGAGCCGATGCATGACGTATTGACGAAACCAGAAGCGCGGAGGATCAAGCAAAACAAAACACTGTTCACGAATCAGAAGTCTAAAACAAGCATATTTAAAGAGAAATGTGGGAGGAGCTTGAGTTTGTTGTTTGAACTGTGAGAGGCGTCGACTCTCACCTAAGCTTACGCTACTCCTACGTCATGCGTCGGGTCAGAGGTCACTCTTCCCCCGGAACTAGACTTGTGTACGGCCGTTACTGGAAGCCAGTGATTTATAGTATATAATGTTATGAACATGGATATTTTTCTTACAAAAAACGCATGGCTTCACTTCAGAAGGCCTTTATTAACCCTCCGGAGCCATGTGGAGCACGTTTATGATGGATGGACGCACTTATTTGGGCTTCAAAATCTCGAGCGCCATTCACTGCCATTATAACGCTTGGAAGAGCCAGGATATTTAATATAACTCCGATTGTGTTCTCTGATTAACATTAATGACAGACAGCAGCAGGTTTATGAGGCTACCGTCACTTTAAGACCTCATGCGCGGATCCAATATACTGACACACAACATGTTTTCTTTCTCAGCTGTTTACATCCCAAAACTGTGTTTACCTGAATACTCACCAAGACAGGCATTTTGACTTAATTTTGTGTGTATTTGACTATTTAAGCACAATAAACCAGAAGAATAACTCAGTTTGGTACTCGCGAGCAGTTTGAGAGGCTTTATGTGCGCTGCTTATACAGTATAATATATATCAGTGGTGTGTGTGTTTGCTTTTGGTGTGAGAGCGAAACGTGCAGGAATTAGTCAAATGATGGCCAATACTAGCACTATTCACCCGGAGCGAATGAGACGAGTGAGGGGAGACGGTGTGTGTCAGTTCACCGTCACAGAGAGAGAGCGAGAACAGCTGAGATCAGTGTATCGACACTGCAGAAAATGAGTATTGGAACGGTTTCAGATCAGTATCGAAATATCAATATACACTATTTGGACTGAACACTTTATGGCCGTTGATGGTCTCTGTAAAGCTAATATTTATCATTGAAGACGTGCTCATAAATACTTTATTGTCAGGTTATTGGTGGCGTCAACCCAAAATCAACGTTTACTGAATGTTTTTGGATTTGTTAGTTATTCCAAATTGCTTTTTCAACCCCTCCCTTCCAAAGAAACCATTAAGTCAAGTCTATGGGTTTGCAAACATTTCATATTGACTTTAAACGTCTTCTTTCCATGCAGGAGTTTGACAAAAAGTACAACCCCACCTGGCATTGCATTGTGGGAAGGAACTTCGGCAGCTACGTGACTCACGAGACCAAACATTTCATCTACTTCTACCTGGGTCAGGTGGCCATCCTGCTCTTCAAATCGGGCTGAGCGACGGCGACGCGATTTAACAGACCATTACAAACTGACTGTACTGACGAGGCGAACCATTCCTGCACTGGGACCTGCCTTCTCTCGGCTGCTTCTCCTTTCATTCTGATTATTGTTTAGAAAACGGCCATGTGAGAGGGGAATGCCATAAAGAAACAACTGTATTTATTTTTGTTTTCTATACACGGTTTGAGCGTTTTATGTCACCTACGTTTTTTTAATTAAAGCAAAATGGTTTGGCTGTTTGCCTGGAGTTTTGTGTCTGAAGGGTTCATGGTCCAGCAATTACGGCAGTCCTATAAGATCATTACAGATCACACTGAACGACACGGATCTAATAAACTTGGGTACGACGTATGTAGACTGTACAATGACGACACCTATTGAATCGTAGGCTACGACACTAGTTAGTATAGAAGAGTAAACGTCATCAGCATGTGCCAGTGGTACACAAAAAGAGCAAGATGAACTCTACTTTGGCGATTTTTATTTGCCTGAAAAAAGGAGGATATGAAAGAGGAGTATACGGACATGGGCATTCAAATTTTGCAAATGGAGCTTGAGGTGAGTAGGTTTAAGTTTTAGCGCCAGGTCGAGTTGAACAACCACAGTAATCAACACGATTGGTCATATCTGGTCTGGGACGGCCCAAACTCGTACAATGGGCATTAGGATGGTCTATAAATCTATGGTTCTCAACCTTTTTGACTTGAAAGCCCACCATTGCCCAACACAATCAGTTATTGAGGGGAAAGAAATATAAATTTTTTTTTTTTTTTTCTCTCCCTAGCATTTTAACTTAAAATTGATTTATACTATATTTTCATTTGAATCATTTTAAGTCATCTTGCACATGATATTGTCATTGCACATGATTGTTCCTCTAAATACACACCTCCACTGTAGTCTAAACATCACAAAGATAATTGTAATTTGCTGTGGATGGATTTCCTTTAGTCTAAAGTGGGTCCCACTTACATCCAACAAACCTAAAATTCAGTCATATTTCATTCAACTTATGCCTACCTTGCATCATTCATGTTCCATAACCAACTAGGAAAAATAGGTTGACTTGAACCTGTGAACATACAAGTGCTGTCAAACCAGTTAATGATTACTTGCATCCAAAATAAAAGTTTGTTTACATAATGTGTGTACTCGTTCATATATACATTTAAGAAACATACTTTTATATATAAACTATATATACATTTTTTCTGATATACATGCAAGTATTATACACAAATGATACTTATTTTGGATGCGATTAATCGATTTGACAGCACACATATATACATATCAGATATAAGATTACCCACCGCCGAAAGCACCAACAGTGGCACGTGAGCATCAGAACTGGACCACGGAGCAATGGAAGAAGGTGGCCTGGTCTGATGAATCACATGTTCTTTTACATCTCGTGGATGGCCGGGTGCGTGTGCGTGGCTTACCTGGGGAACACATGGCACCAGGATGCACTATGGGAAGAAGTGGATGTTACTTTTGACACTTACCACCTACCTAAGCATTGCTGAGACCATGTACACCCTTTCATGGAAACTATTCCCTGGTGGCTGCAGCTCTTCCAGCAGGATAATGCTCCTGACACAAAGCACAAATGCTTCAGGAATGGTTTGAGGAGCACAACGAATTTGTGGTGTTGACTCGGCCTCCAAATTCCCCAGATCTCAATCCAATCGAGCATCTGTGGGATGTGCTAAACAAACAAGTCCGATCCATGGAGGCCCCACCTCGCAACTTACAGGACTTAAAGGATCTGCTGCTAACATCTTGGTGCCGGATACCACAGCACACCTTCAGGGGTCTAGTGGAGTCCATGCCTCGACGGGTCAGGGCTGCTTTGGCAGCAAAAGGTGGACCAACACAATATTAGGAAGGTGGTCATAATGTTATGCCTGATCAGTGAATATAACAAAGTACTGGTGTACATACACTCCACACAACATTAAATCTAAAAATAGCCACTAAAGAGGATTGCTCAAAGCGGACCGATTTAGAAATTCAAAGTTCCACTGCTCAACAAGAATTCACTTATTTTAGGCTGACTGCAATCGAACATTTGCAGAGATATTTTTAGAATACCACCGTGTACAGATTTTATCCAAGAAATGTGGTGTGCCACTGGCTTTCACACAAACTGACTAAACGCAGAATAATTATTTGGTATGAAACAAAATAATACAAGAGGCAGAGAAAGTGATCTGGGTTAAGATTTATTTGTATTTTAGAAAACCAGTTTGTGTGGATAGACTCCATTAGACAGGGAGAATGTGGAACGCAGGTATCCCTTGAGCTGAGGAACCTTCTTGATCAGAGGAATCAGCTGAGAATCCACTGCTTTCTGGTCTGCTTTGCGCTGCTCCGTCAACTGGTACTTCTGCAGAACCAGAACAAAAACATCAGAAAACTCCACAGGCTGCGGGTACAGAGTCCTGCAAAGGCACGGTTAACTGGAATTGATTTGAGAAGTGTTGTACCTCTTTCTCTGTGTCAAAGATTTCTCCCTCCTGGTGCTTGGGTTTCCTCAGCTTCTTCTTCTTGAAGTAAGCGTCGGTCAGTGTTCTGGGAATCTTGATGCCAGAGATGTCCACCTTGGTGTTTGTGGCGATGCAGAACTTCTGGTGAGCTCTACGCAGAGGGACTCGGTTCAGAACCAGAGGACCTGCGAGAGACAAGAGCCAGCCATCAATTACTCACTCCCCCAAACTCCACAGCAGAGCTGCACAATATTGGGAAAAGCACAGCCTGATCGTTCCCCATCCCCTATATAGCACACCGTCTGATTGCTCCCCGTCGCCTATATAGCGCACCGTCTGACCGTTCCTCAACCCCTATATAGCGCACTGTCTGATCGTTCCCCATCCCCTATATAGCGCAGTCTGATCGCTCCCCATCCCCTATATAGCGCAGTCTGATCGCTCCCCATCCCCTATATAGCGCAGTCTGATCGCTCCCCATCCCCTATATAGCGCAGTCTGATCGCTCCCCGCCGCCTATATAGCGCAGTCTGACCGCTCCCCATCCCCTATATAGCGCAGTCTGATCGCTCCCCGCCGCCTATATAGCGCAGTCTGACCGCTCCCCATCCCCTATATAGCGCACCGTCTGACCGTTCCCCGTCGCCTATATAACGCACTGCCTGATCGTTCCAGCCACCTATATAGCGCACCGTCTGATCGCTCTCGTCACTTATATAGCGCACCGTCTGATCGTTCCCCGTCCCCTATAGTGCACCGTCTGATCGTTCCCCATCCCCTATATAGCACAGTCTGATCTCTCCCTGTCGCCTATATACCACACAGTCTGATCGTTCCCCTATATAGCGCAGTCTGATCGTTCCCCTATATAACGCGCAGCCTGACCGTTCCCCTATATAGCGCAGTCTGATCGTTCCCCTATATAACGCGCAGCCTGACCGTTCCCCTATATAGCGCAGTCTGATCGTTCCCGTCACCTATATACCACAAGTCTGATCACTCCCGTCACCTATATAGCGCAGTCTGATCGTTCCCCAACCCCTATATAGCGCACTGTCTGATCGTTCCCCATCCCCTATATAGCGCACTGTCTGATCGTTCCCGTCGCCTATATAGCGCAGTCTGATCATTCCTCAACCCCTATATAGCACAGTCTGATCGTTCCCATTGCCTATATAGCGCAGTCTGATCGTTCACCATCCCCTATATAAACGCAGTCTGATCATCATTCGCCATCCCATATATAGTGCACCGTCTGATCGTTCCTGCCGACTATATAGCGCACCGTCTGATGGTTCCTCATTCCCTATATAGCGCACCGTCTGATGGTTCCTGCCGCCTATATAGCGCACCGTCTGATGGTTCCCGCCGCCTATATAGTGCACCGTCTGATGGTTCCCGCCACCTATATAGTGCACCGTCTGATGGTTCCCCGTCCCCTATATAGTGCACTGGGCCATTTAGAAAACGTGCGAACAAGTGACCGATTTTAGCCTTTATCGTTCTCTTTATAGTTTCATTCGTGTGAACGGGCATTAAGACTAACATTTATATTAAAAGCCAAAAATACTTCAATTTTGACTTCACTAGGACAAAAATCATAGACTGCGAGATTCGACAATCATGTTGATTATATCGATATATGGTGCAGCCCTAGAGAAAACCGACTCACCGGTGACGAGGAGGAGGCCGGTGTCCAACTGCTTGAGGAAGACCACACGCTGGAGGAGAAACATTCACCGTTAGCAGCTAACCTCATCTCAACCTCTTTTGCAATGCAAATATCAAGTGCAACTTGTCACCCCAATTCAGCAGAATAAAGTTAACAAGTGTTTGTGTGGGAGAGAGTATCTGCGCAGGTCGCTTGGCTTTGCATGTAGGCGTTTCGCCCATTGATTTGCTATACAAGCATGCAGGAAGAACAATGGCTTTGTTTGGATATTAAATCCCAAGATTTGAAACCAAAGTGTCCTGATATTCAGGAAAGATTTCCATAGAGAAACAAGAGACTAGTTAAATGTCACACTTGAGCACAATACCGCAGTTTATAGACGGAGAACGTATGCGTGTACCTTTCCACGGTGGCGTCCGGTCAGCAGGATCAGGACCGTTCCAGGGGTGATGGATTTGCGCAGTTTCCTCCGGTGCTGACTGAAGGGCTTGACCCCGTGACTCCGCAGCTTACGGCGCACGTCTTCTGTGGGGTAGTAACGGGGCTGGGCACACAGGAAAGAGATGTGAACATGAGTGCGAGCACTGCTGATAACACCAAAATCAGCTCATTAAAATAACCTGTTGTGCACGTTCACATGCGAACCAATAACCCAACACAAATCACGTTTACAAGACTGGGGTTTTTTCCCCAGTAGTCAAAACATCACAATTTGTGTTTGACGCAGAATGTTTTGTCGGTTGTGCTGTTAAATAAAGCATTAAAAAGAGTATTGCAACATGTCAGCGAGGAACTCTCGGCTCGTATATGACCCTCTCATGCAGTTACAGATGTGGCGCTTTGAACCGGTTCAAGATGAGCACTCAATTTTTTTTCACAAAAGCGTGCTTGACGCATTTCCTCCCTTTCTGCAAAACACTGTCTGGATGCCTTAAATCCACAGTAAGGAGGCGTTCCTGTCACATCACATGCGCACTTTAACTTTCCCTGCCAAACACAGAATTTTCCGTGTTTCCACTGTTAGACACTAGAGGGCGCGCTATTACACATCTTCTGGAGGAGTACATAATCTGATCAAAACAGACGCAGTGAAACAAGATCGCATGCAAGCAGATGCGCACGTAAAATACCATGATCATCAACATTAAACAAATCAAAACTATCTAATGTCACTGAGTGAAATGTGCACCCAGGACGAGCTACAGGACTGTGAAGCTCTGGGGTGTCGATGGACTCGATCTACTCCATCTGTGATTGATCATCGCTCTGGATTTAGTCTCACAAAAACGTGATTCTCAGCTTTTTGTTCAAAATGTTGCTTTTATGAAACATACCCATACTCAAGTGTTGATTAAAAAAAAAAAGGAATGCATGAAACATTTGTTTAAAAGAAGAGGGTCAGCTCTTTTGATATATTGCATGTTCAGATATTCATACAACTAAATATCCTATGGGCCATTACATTTTTGTGAAAACGATCAAAAACCCTAGCGGTGGCTGGCAACGCCAGCGGGGAGTTATTAAACCCACAGAAATCCATGTTAATGTGTTTACATGCTGGGAAAATCTAGCCGTTTAGGAACTCACTCCGATAAAGGAAACCAGGTTAACGTATGAGTGTATTGTCGGCTTATACGTAATTGGGTTAAAGGGACAGTTCACCCAAAAATGTATTTTGTACCAGGAAAAATCTTATGCATGTTATCTAAAATAAAAATTATAAATGCTTAAGTGCTATTAACTTCTTAATCTCCCCACTTTGTGTTTATTAGTTTGAAATCTCATAAGTACTACATAAAAACCAACACAAGAACATAGATTTAATCATTGCATGGCCATGCTATGGAGCCGGATCAGCCTCAAAAACACATTTACAAAACAAAACTGATAAATGCACAGCACAATTCACCATCTTTAATAAATGTGTGATGGAAATTAACTCAAGAACTTGATACATATTTGCAAAGATTTTAAATGCATTTAGGAAAGTAAACTTATGATTTCACTTTATGAACACATTTATAATGCATTGTTTTGTAAATGTAGTGTTTCTGAGGCTGATCTGGCTCCATACGATGCGGACGATTCCGTATCGATGCAGTGATAGACCATAATCGAGTACAGCCTACTGATGGCTCTCCAACGCCAGTCGTCACATACGCGTTTCTCGTGCTAGTGTAAAATGGCGAAGGGAGACGAAACGAGAGCAATACATTCACCCGCTATTTTAACATTTACAGCATGCGAACGCGAGTGTGTGAGCGTTTCACACTCTTTTAGCATTTACTGGTTTGTTTTAAATTGCCCTGTCGTCTGCTTCGCTCTGTGTGTTTGTTGTGCATTCAGGAAGTGAACTTTCACCGTTCATATATCTGACTGCTTGTATTCATTGACAAAAAAACGTCCTGAAAGTTTGTGTGAGACATGGGAAGGCCGCGTGGAGGCTCGTTTCCGCCACAGAATAAAAACTTAAGAGGTATTCGTGACGTTCTCACAATTCTGACCTTTCCCCCCCCCCCGCTCTCGCAATTTCGACTTCTCAGAATTGAGATACAATAGCGAGTCCAATTTGGAGAAGAAAGACTTCAAATCGCACTTCAATCAACAATCGCGAGTTTGTCAGCTGCAATTACATTTATTTTTTATTCCGTGGTGGAAACAAGCTTCCATAAGACTACAAAGTCTACGTGACATTGTGTGTAAAGCCCCAGGGTCAGAGTTGACCTGAACGCAAAGCCATTTTAAAATGGTTACGCGGTTAAATATATAAAAATAAGGATTTTGCTCACCATCTTGCGGCGTTTGACCACACGAGTGCTTCCATTTTTGTCTCCGCCGACAGTTTTTTTGACGGTGATGGATGGCTTCTTCTCCCTTATTTTCTTCTGCTTGATTTTCTTCTCCACCTGAAACATCAAGACAGCGCGTTAGAAAACACCTGATGACGGGACGAGACTGATCCGGGAGCAGAGAGATGTGAACGCTCACCTTCGTCACGGGAGCTTTAGTCTTCCTCTTGTACAAGGCTCGGCGAGCGAACATGGCAGAGCGGGAGTAGCGGCCGATGCCCCTGACCAGCGCAGGGTTACGGCTGCCATGCTTATGGGCAACCTTCTTCTTATCGCCCTCCTTCTTATCGCCCTCAGCCATCTGAGAAAACAAGAGGCATTGAAATATGCAGGCATATAAAAGATTTCGCACATTAATAACATAGATCAGCCAATAATTCGGCTGCTGTAGAACAACCATCAACTTAGATTTTTAATATAGCATTTTACAGGTGACATCTCAACATCAACAACTATTTTACTAACTCTAGTTTCAAAAATAAGAGCTGGGCTCCTAAATTAGACAGTATTAACATGAAGCATTTCTGAACTCCTGCATAAATGTATATACACTCACACACACATATACACACACACATATACACACACACACACACACACACACACACACACACACACACACACACATATATATATATAAAAAATAAAAGCATGTTGTTACTGCAGTAACCCAACGTGACCAGTTGTAGCATTGCTAACAGGCTAAAGTACATACATAAACGCCCATATACGCGAACAGCCGTCATTATAGTCTATTTAACGCTCTGTTCACATGACAAGCCGTAACCTATGACTTTATGATCTTTAATATTAATAAAAACACACACATCGCGCTTAAGCTCACACGCGCCGGGTCTCGGGCCTCAGCGCGCGGCGAACATTCATAACGTACGTTAAAACATACATCACACCCATTAATATCCACAGCTACTAGAACTATATGTGTATTAAAACATTCCTACACGATCCAGAGTGAAACATTACACGCTGATGATTCGGATTAATGCAGATTGCGCTTGGACAGAACAGACACGAAAGCAACAATTACCTTCAGCTAGAAAAAAAAGACCGACATCCGGGCATTTGACGTATATATAGTCGTGACGTGATACGCTTCTTCCGTCACGTTCTGCTCTTAAAGGCACAGGCGCTTCGTTTGGCCGCATGGCGGGCGCGCGAGTGCCGCTCATCGGGCGAGGGAGGCAAATACTTTAAAACATTAGAAATTTTCTTGTGTCTTTTGTGAAATTGCCGCAATTTGCACATTTGTATGTTGTAGGAGTGAATTAAAGCAATAAACAGCTTTAGAAATAGAAGGTCGAATGTTTATCGTGTTCATTTTGCTGCTGTCAATGTAAATAAATTGGCATACAGTTAAATAATGTATTCATATACATTCTACATATAGCGTAAGGTAATATATACCCAATATATATATATATGTGTGTGTGTGTGTGTGTGTGTGTGTGTGTGTGTGTGTGTGTGTGTGTGTGTGTGTGTTATATGCATATATACACTGATCAGGCATAACATTATGACCTAATATTGTGTTGGTCCTCCTAAACAAGCCCTGACCCATCGAGGCATGGACTCCACTAGACGCAACAAACTGAGATGCTCTGTGTATTCTGACACCTTTCTATCAGAACCAGCATTAACTTCTTGAGCAGTTTGAGCTCCAGTAGCTCGTCTGTTTGATCGGACCACACGGGCCAGCCTTCACTCCCCACGTGCATCAATGAGCCTTGGCCGCCCATGACCCTATAATAAATGTGACTATATATAAATATATACGCTCGCCTAAAGGATTATTAGGAACACCTGTTCAATTTCTCATTAATGCAATTATCTAATCAACCAATCACATGGCAGTTGCTTCAATGCATTTAGGGGTGTGGTCCTGGTCAAGACAATCTCCTGAACTCCAAACTGAATGTCAGAATGGGAAAGAAAGGTGATTTAAGCAATTTTGAGCGTGGCATGGTTGTTGGTGCCAGACGGGCCGGTCTGAGTATTTCACAGTCTGCTCAGTTACTGGGATTTTCACGCACAACCATTTCTAGGGTTTACAAAGAATGGTGTGAAAAGGGAAAAACATCCAGTATGCGGCAGTCCTGTGGGCGAAAATGCCTTGTTGATGCTAGAGGTCAGAGGAGAATGGGCCGACTGATTCAAGCTGATAGAAGAGCAACTTTGACTGAAATAACCACTCGTTACAACCGAGGTATACAGCAAAGCATTTGTGAAGCCACAACACGCACAACCTTGAGACGGATGGGCTACAACAGCAGAAGACCCCACCGGGTACCACTCATCTCCACTACAAATAGGAAAAAGAGGCTACAATTTGCACGAGCTCACCAAAATTGGACAGTTGAAGACTGGAAAAATGTTGCCTGGTCTGATGAGTCTCGATTTCTGTTGAGACATTCAGATGGTAGAGTCAGAATTTGGCGTAAACAGAATGAGAACATGGATCCATCATGCCTTGTTACCACTGTGCAGGCTGGTGGTGGTGGTGTAATGGTGTGGGGATGTTTTCTTGGCACACTTTAGGCCCTTTAGTGCCAATTGGGCATCGCTTAAATGCCACGGCCTACCTGAGAGCATTGTTTCTGACCATGTCCATCCCTTCATGACCACCATGTACCCATTCTCTGATGGCTACTTCCAGCAGGATAATGCACCATGTCACAAAGCTTGAATCATTTCAAATTGGTTTCTTGAACATGACAATGAGTTCACGGTACTAAAATGGCCCCCACAGTCACCAGATCTCAACCCAATAGAGCATCTTTGGGATGTGGTGGAACGGGAGCTTCGTGCCCTGGATGTGCATCCCACAAATCTCCATCAACTGCAAGATGCTATCCTATCAATATGGGCCAACATTTCTAAAGAATGCTTTCAGCACCTTGTTGAATCAATGCCACGTAGAATTAAGGCAGTTCTGAAGGCGAAAGGGTCAAACACAGTATTAGTATGGTGTTCCTAATAATCCTTTAGGTGAGTGTATATACATATATACTTTTTTACATTTTAAATCTGATGCACAATATTTCACATGCCATTTTGAAAAGGGGTTAGATTGTTTGAATATTTCTACATAGTAGCAGTCTAAAACAAGATAACGCTGGATTAATTCAAACTGAATCAGAAAACTGACTTGGAACAAGAATATCCTTTAATCGCCTCAAAGGTCATATATTTAAAGACTGGAAGTGCATCCAAAGGTCATCCGTCCTTCGGATGAGACATTAAACCGAGGTCCTGACTCTCTGTGGTCATTAAATATCCCAGAATGTCCTTCAAGAAAAGAGTATGGGTGTAACCCCGGCATCCTGGCCAAATTTGCCCATTGGCCTCTGTTCGTCATGGATTCCTAATCATCCCCATATACTGATTGGCTTCATCACGGTTTCCTCTCCACCATAAGCTGGTGTATGGTGGGCGTTCTGGCGCAATATGGCTGCCGTCGCATCATCCAAGTGGACGCTGCACATGAAGGATGCTGTAAAGTGCTTTGAGTGCCTAGAAAAGCACTACATAAATGAAACAAATTATTATCCATGTGTTATGGTTGAGCCACCTTTATTATTTTAGTATGTATAACTATCCTATATATGAATAAATCTGCATGTCTAGAGGGAAAAAGTAAAGGCTAAACATTACACAAAGTCATGTCATACAGCTCATTCTTTATTGATAAGAACAGTCAGGCCTCAGGTGGGAGAACATGTTTAGTCAACTATACAAAACCATCTAGTGAAGTCCATAATCAAGAGTTTTAGTCACATGGAGTTGAACCACAATGAGTGAATATATTACATCAGCAGATGCAGCATGAAGATGGTTAATCCAGCTGGATGTTGAATTAGGCACAGAGTACAGCAAGGCACGTTACTTTCGGCATCACTGAACCTAAACATACAGAAACAGCTCCATCACTCCTCGATCATATCACCCTGGAGTCATTATACAGGAACAATAATCATGTGCAAAATATTCCACATTTGTGGACGGACTATTTTTCTACAGACTTTGGAACGGTGTGAATCAGGTTTTGAATTTGACTTGATTTGTTTGCAGCGAGTATCCTCAACGTGTGTGAGTGATGTTCTCAGTTCATGTTTTCCAGGACAACTGCGATTCCCTGACCGCCACCAATGCAGGCCGAGCCAACCGCATACTTTCCACCGCGCCTCCTGTGAACAGAGAATACAACACATGACCTCATGCAATATAAATACAGCAATGCATGATCGGATTACACAACCTAAAATGGCATTTTACTGCCATAATGTGACTATTTCTGAGTGAAACAGGATATTCAATTCTAAACCTACATACACCATTATTGTATAATTGTTCTCTTCTGATTATTAATGAATGGTCTGATGCGTTTGATGTATATTTTTGTTGTCTTTGATGGACGCTTTTATTAATGTACATTGAGGATGATGCATAGCATGACCGTTCAACAAGTGGTGTTTTAATTAGTGCTCTATACATAAAATAAACAATTGATTAATTTTAAAAAAATGAGTGGAAGTTCCATGATGACGCTTATTTTTCAAATGTGTCAATTAAATTACTGTAAAAGTACATTTGCAAGCAGCATTGCATAAACAATGGGTAAATGTCTATTTAGAAACAAAAAAGTAATTTCAGAGGCAAGTACGTTTTTTTT
>CM031950.1:19512859-19546412 GCA_018749465.1 Paracanthobrama guichenoti
ACATACATCATGACAAAGAGTAAACATTACAAGAGTAAACAAGACTTTAACGTGTGTCAATGACCTCACCTTTAACCTAATTCTTTATGCCAGTAATGACTTTTATATATAGTTTGATGTGATGCTTGATTTTCATACTGAACAGGTCACTATTTTTTACTTATATATTTATATTTATTGCTGTTTTGATTGATAGTGAGGAGTCAAAATGAAGCTTTGAATCTCTCAATAATTAGCAGAAGACAAAATTCCTTTAAATAAAGTCAATTAACTGCATAATTCAGGGCTGTTTAGCTGGTAGGGAAACTAAAAAGAGAAAATAAATTCAAATAAACTGAATTTAGAAAGTATAACAATCAGTGACATTGAAGTTCAAGTGCAGTGTGTATAAGAGCAAAACCTGATACAGCAAGCAAATCATTCGAGTAGTTTTAACATAACGCATTAATTCAAAGCAAAACATAAAATAAAAGTACAGTTTATTTACCTCTCAGGAGAGACATGATCGTGATTGTAGCTCTGATGGTGTTCTTGACACACACACACCGCGCTGACCTTTCACCCACTTCCCCTCAACATTCACTTCACAACATTCGACAAACCTGTCAAATATTACACTACGCTAAATAATGTGTTATTCAAACTTAAACTTACATTAAATTATCTATGTAAAAATGTAATATTTAATATTCCTGATATCGGTCGAAAATGAAGATATAGTAATGTGGAAAGTGCGTATGCGAAACGAACATGACCTACAGAAGCACATTGGCCGACCGGAAGCTGTAAAACAGTTTTAATCTCTCATCCTTGTTGTTTGTAAAGTCGATATTCCTGTAAATTATGGCGGGGATTGTGTGTCGTAGTGTAAACCGGATTATATCGAGTCAAGCATCATGGTACGTATTTGACATTAGACATCCACGTGCATGTGATAATATCAGTATTTCTCTCATAGAGGTCATGATGATGATGATGATGATGATGATGATAAATTACTCTTTTACAGTAGCAGTTCTGTGGTTTCTGTCAGACACAGTCACTGGTTCACATCAATGCTTTCCCTGAAAACCTCAGTGCCATTAAGGTCAGTGCAGATACACATATAAACACCATAGTTTCTTTTAAAATATATATTTTCTGCACATATATGGAAAACCATGGGACTAAGTGTCATATTTCATGTACCATGTAATCATAATTTACTTAAGAATGAATAGCATGATAATACCACGGTACATTTTGTTGAGTTAATATATTAACCTTTCTACATTAAAGCTGTGATATAATGGCATTGACCACCACTGTTATTATGAAACAGAAATTAATATTCTTATAGGGTCATTCCATGTCAACTGGACAATTTCTAGATTCAACATTATTTGTTCTTCACACATTCCCCAGCACATTTGACCACTGGAAATGGGTAAAATACAACAAATTGAACACGGAGTCGCATTGGGATCCCCATATCTATGGGATAGAAACAATCAGTACCCTTAAAAATTAAGATTACAAAAGAAAAGTTTATTAAGAATTAGAATCTAGAAGGATATTAAGATATCTTTAATGCTTTTAGAGTTGCAGGCATGCAAAGTGACCCACATTTGGTTTTTCGCCAGTGAAAATGTCTACAATTGACCAATTTACTCATGAAGTCGCATTGAGATCTCCATATCTCTGGGACTGACCCATATAGGGCCTTTAAAATGAAGATGCCACGAGAAGTGTTCGTTAAGAACCAGAATCTAAAAGGATATTAAGATATCGTCAATACTTCTTGAGTTACAGGCATGCAAACTTGGAGCAGAAAACACAAGAAGTAGCTTTTTCTTCATTTTTGACCGGTCACCGTTGGCCTATAATGCAACAAAGATAGCTAAAGTCAACAGATTTTACTTACAGACCTACTAATCTCTGTGTGAAAATGTAATAATGATGCTGCCATCTCTCTTAAGTCATTTTTACACCCTTGTAATTTGGCTCCAAATCGTCCAAATTTACATCGTACAAAATAGTGGATTACTCAGTAAATATACATCCACTACATTTAATATTTTGGCTTTCTTCTTCATTTAGGTATTTCTTTGACCTGGAAAAAAAAAAAATTATCAAAATAAAAAAATGTATCAAGGGACGTCTCGTTGAGTTGACACAGAATGACCTTATACTGTTTCATGGAGTTTCCATATCAGTTTATTGTGATTTAACAGTAGAAATTATAGCACTTTGGCCTGGAAACTCTGGACATACCAAGTTTTGTACGGGTGTTTCACTATATGAAACGCTGACCTGTCTGTCTTGTCCAACAGAGCAGAGCCCAAGAAGAAGAAGAAGGTGGACCCGCGCCGAGAGATAATGATGAAAGAACGTCTGAAGAAGAAGCTTAAAAGATTGGAGAAAGTTCCACCAGAACTGATTCCCATTGAAGACTTTATTACATCAGCCAAGAGCTTCGACGAGACCAGGTAAAATAACACATAAATGTCTGGACACACACTTTATTCTTTAATTTCCTGTTTTCTACATACAGTAGTAGTGAAGTCTATGCAATGGCACAAATGGAGATATGGGAATTGTGTTTACTACTGGTCAGAGTTAAGGCCATTACATACTCCGCAAGAACAGAGGAAAAAGGTCTCGCTCCCAGGGCTGTGAGAACAAAAGGACATCATTGACAGCCTTGCTGAACATAAGATGCTATCCAAACTTTTGACCGGTAGTGTAGACACCAAAAATGTTAAACAAACGTTTTAATTAATTACAAAACAGTGGAATAAGGCTTATACACTCACCTAAAGGATTATTAGGAGCACCATACTAATACTGTGTTTGACCCCCTTTCGCCTTCAGAACTGCCTTAATTCTACGTGGCATTGATTCAGCAAGGTGCTGAAAGCATTCTTTAGAAATGTTGGCCCATATTGATAGGATAGCATCTTGCAGTTGATGGAGATTTGTGGGATGCACATCCAGGGCACAGCTCCTGCTCCCGTTCCACCACATCCCAAAGATGCTCTATTGGGTTGAGATCTGGTGACTGGGGGCCATTTTAGTACAGTGAACTCATTGTCATGTTCAAGAAACCAATTTGAAATGATTGGAGCTTTGTGACATGGTGCATTATCCTGCTGGAAGTACCCATCAGAGAATGGGTATATGGTGGTCATAAAGGGATGGACATGGTCAGAAACAATGCTCAGGTAGGCCGTGGCATTTAAACGATGCCCAATTGGCACTAAGGGGCCTAAAGTGTGCCAAGAAAACATCCCCCACACCATTACACCACCACCACCAGCCTGCACAGTGGTAACAAGGCATGATGGATCCATGTTCTCATTCTGTTTACGCCAAATTCTGACTAATATATATATATATATATATATATGTATATACACATTCTGGAACTTGTGATTTGAATTAATCTGATTTCTTTCACTCTACAGGATCCGTGAGGTTCCTAAACTATCTTTTGAGGCGAGCGAGCGCAGAGCCCTTCTGCTGAAGGAATGGTCCAGATACAAGCGCACGCAGCACCAGACGGAGATGGACGTCATACAGGAGGCGCTGGAGGCCCAGAGGCAAGCGCTGGAGGAGCTGAAGCTGGAGTCAGAAGAGCTGTATAAAGCAGCGGTCAGCCCAGACACGGACATCTTCCCTTTCCAGCACGACGGGCCCTGTTACACACCGCCAATTACAAACTACGAGGCTCCCGAAGGCAAATATAATGACATCACGCGAGTGTACACACAGTGAGGCTCTGCGTCGCCTGAGAAGGAGATAAAAGTGTTGCTTTCTGGTGTCATGACTGATCGCAACTAAACATCAGAGAAACTTGACTGTGAGAATGAAGAGACAATTTAACTTTATTATAATGTGTTGTTTTTCGCCTGCTCCATTAAATCACCTGTTAACACACAAGGACAAAGAATAAAGTTTTTGCAAGCCTTGATGTGGTCTTGAAATCATTTTGTTTCATTATTTATTGCCAGTGATTTCAAAGACTTCTAGGTGGTCAGTGTCACAGAATGCAGATACACAATTCCCCATTTACATATTCATTTCTGATTTCTGTAGCACAATAAATAAGGTATCCAGTGAAACAATAAATAAACGCTTGTAAAAACATTTCATGTCTTCATTCATAATCACATGTATAGAATTAAAATCCTTTAAACTGCAAAATTATGGTTTTCAGACTGAAAGAGTTATAAAAGAGATAAGAGTTTAAATGGAAAATAAAACATCTAGTATTTTTGTGCTATATTGACTCATGAAATGCTTGAATGTTAATTTTATTAATTCCATATTTAAGTGTTGCACTTGTCACTTACCCAGTGAGCACTGGGAAAATCAGATATACAACAGATATACAATATTTGCTTAACTACTATATATATATACACTCACCTAAAGGATTATTAGGAGCACCATACTAATACTGTGTTTGACCCCCTTTCACCTTCAGAACTACCTTAATTCTACGTGGCATTGATTCAACAAGGTGCTGAAAGCATTCTTTAGAAATGTTGGCCCATATTGATAGGATAGCATCTTGCAGTTGATGGAGATTTGTGGGATGCACATCCAGGGCCGGCTCCGTTCCACCACATCCCAAAGATGCTCTATTGGGTTGAGCTCTGGTGACTGTGGGGGCCATTTTAGTACAGTGAACTCATTGTCATGTTCAAGAAACCAATTTGAAATGATTGGAGCTTTGTGACATGGTGCATTATCCTGCTGGAAGTAGCCATCAGAGAATGGGTACATGGTGGTCATAAAGGGATGGACATGGTCAGAAACAATGCTCAGGTAGGCCATGGCATTTAAACGATGCCCATTTGGCACTAAGGGGCCTAAAGTGTGCCAAGAAAACATCCCCCACACCATTACACCACCACCACCAGCCTGCACAGTGGTAACAAGGCATGATGGATCCATGTTCTCATTCTGTTTAGGCCAAATTCTGACTCTACCATCTGAATGTCCCAACAGAAATCGAGACTCATCAGACCATGCAACATTTTTCCATTTTTTGGGGTCTGCACAGTTGCCTTAAAATATGTTGGTCAAATTTTTTCCACAAATTGAAAAAAAAAAATAATAATTGTAGCTGCAAGCAGCAATTATTGGGGCCAAGCACAACAGAAGCAAACAAGGAAGCTAGCAGCAGACCAACTGCAAAAATTTGTGAAGACATTTGGAGAAACCAAAAAGTTTGAAAACCCACATTGAGTTGTATTGACCAATTTCATGTTTTATTTAATTATAGTGCCACCACTTTTTTTGGTGTGTCCTCGGAGTACCCCCATGCATAAGCATGTGAAATTTGGTGAAAATATCTAATTTCGTTTAGGAGTTATAGACATTTATATTTAGGAGCATTTAAAAAAATGACCCACACCTGACTTTGATTGGATTTTTTTTACCACTTACTATAAAAATTTTGACATTTGGCTTGTCATTTAGTCATCACGCTATGATTGTGATTTTCCTACGGTTTTGAAGATATTTGTAAAAGTTGCATTTGCTAAATCACAAAGTTGAACTAACCATAAGGCGAAACCTAGCATGTTTGGTATCGTTATACTCGGCAAGAATTCAGGGATCTAAGGAGATGCCTCCTGTGAAAATAAGTCGACCACACCCAGTTATAAGCATTTGAATATTTGATTTTACCACTAGGTGGCGCTGGCTCGAAGCGTCTCAGGCTACTTCAGGGCATCATGCCGATGACCCATACCAAGTTTCGTAACGATACGCTAATATGTTCATAAAATACAGCATTTTACTACAAAATTAAAAATGCCTGATGCCCAAATGGCGCCCAGAATCTAACAAGACCACTTTTATGTATTTTGGGCAAACCGGTTAGAATTTATAAGCAAAAATAGCCATTTTTTCCTGGATCAGTAGGTGGCACTGCGCTGAAACGCTGCATGTTGCCTCAGGTCATGCTTGTGATGAGCAGTGTTGGGGGGGAACGCATTACAAGTAACTTGAGTTACGTAATCAGATTACTTCTTCAAGTAACTAGTAAAGTAACGCATTACTTTTAAAATGAGTTACTTTTTCACATTTATTTGACTGACAGCTCTCTTCCCATGTTGAGAAAAATCGAGAGTAAGTGCAAAGGCGTTGTGTGTGAACATGTTACTGTAGTTCTAGACTAAATGTGAGCATTTATTCATCTCACTTGCACAATAAAGATTAAGTACTCCTCAAAATGAATAAAATCAGTCAAATGCAAAATCAGAATAATATGCAAACCTCCAATAATTAAATATTAAATAAAACAAATGTTTTATGCATTTAATATACCTTTATTGACCAATGTTTTGCTGCTAACTTTTGATGATTCAGTTAAACCATAAGCAAAAATTACTTTAGATTTCTTGTTTTTATTGGTGAAGTGTTAAACTTTTCGTCCTATTCTTCTGAAAGGTTTGTTTGAGCTGCGCCCTCTACTGTACACGTGTGAATTTGCATTTTTACCTGGGCCCGAGGCTTATTATTTACATTTTGGTGTGAAGAGGTCTTTACAATTGCACAAAAATAGAATGTTTTTGTTATAAAAAAAAACAACAGTGGTAAAAAGTAACACAAAAGTAACGTAACACATTACTTTTCTTAAAAAGTAACTCAATTAGTTACTTTTAAAGAGAGTAGCGCAATATTGTAATGCATTACTTTTCAAAGTAACTTTCCAATACGATAAATTAATTTGCGCGTTATTCAAAAACAGTTTGATGAATCGACTTGAATTCCATAACTTTTTGTTGGTTTTGTTGGACGGTTGGATAAACCGTCATGGAGTTCGAAAAAGTTTTTTTTTTGGTGGGAAAATTTGGCGGGAAAATTGGCACTACAGAAAATGACATCATATGGTTCAATCGAATCGTCTTGAGCCATGGAATCCGGGAAAATGTAGTTTCTAGTCCTTAAGGCTCAAAAGTTATTAGCACAAACGCAAGTAAAACTTTGAACAGGTGGTGGCGCTAGAGCGATTGAGTTAGACACTCCATATTTGCTGTGGTGCCGTTTCAGACTGTCCTCAGTGTGCCAAATTTCATAACTTTCCCTCAAGTGGTTCCATGGGCTGCCATTGACTCAAAAGCGGAAGAAGAACACTAACGATTACAATAGGTGCTCACGCACCTTCAGAGTCTGTGTATCTGTCAAAACACATCAGTGCGTTGAAACCTTGTATGCATGTTCATAACCCTAAATGAGAAAACGTAACAAAATGACAAGACATTTCAAATGGTATTTCCGACAACTCAAAATTTAAAATGGGTCAAATTGACCCGCAACATAACACAAGGGTAGATTTCCTGTAAGTATTTATACCTTTATTGGGATATTTAGCTTTATGCCAGTGATTTTAATGACTTTTACAGAGTTACTAATTAACATATTAATTTCTGATTTCTGTAGCGCAATAAATAAATGTCTCCAGTGAAACAATAAAGGCCAAACTCTTGTAAAAACATTTCATGTCTTCATTCATAAACACGTGTATAGAATTAAAATACTGCAAAATTATGGCTTTTGGACTGAAGAGGATAAAGATAAGATTTTAAATGGACAATAATCAAAACATGTAGGACATTATCTACTATTTTTGTGCTATATTGACTCTTTCATGAAATGCTTGAATGTTCATTTTATTAATTCCATATTTAAGTGTTGCAATAACTTGATCTTAAGCTGAGAGCACCAGGAAAATCAGATCTACAACAGAACAGAAACGCATCAGAGGTAGTGTGAGGAGATTCCCAGCGGGAGTTCATGCGACTCAAGTGCTTGGTTCTTGCATCATAAACAGTCCCGTGTGATCTGCATGGGTGTGTTCAAGAGTCCTGCGGTTTGTCCTGGCTGAGAGGGAGATGCCAGTCAGCCGGAGGCGTTTTCCGAAGCTCCCAGACCGGAGTGAACTTCCTCTGCTCGGCGACCCGTTTCCTCTCGCTCTCCTGGAGGGATTCCTAATGGTGCGTATGAGATGAAGAACACAGCAACGTGACACAAACGTTATGCTGGTTACAACTGGTCAAATTTGATTTTTTAAATGTTTTTGAAAGATGTCTCACCGAGGCTGCATTTATTTCATCAAAAATACAGTAAAATCTGTAATATTGTGAAATAATATTACAATTTAATATAGCTGTTCTCTATGTGATTATACTGTAAAATGTAATTTATTCCTGAGATCAAAGCTGAATTACTCCAGTCTTTAGTATGGAAGCTTGTTTCCGCCACATAAAAAAAGTAACGCAACTTTTTATCTTGCAATTCTGACTTTATAACGCAATCGCGAGAACTGCAAAACTCACAATCGTGAAAACTTTAGTGTCACGTGATCCTTCATAAATCATTCATATATGCTGATTTTCTGCAGTTATTATTGATGATAAAAATATTTTACTGCTTTGTGGAAACCTCGTTTCAAGGTTTAAAGTTTAAAAGAGCAGCATTTATTTGAAATAAAAATATCTTTACTGTCACTTTTGATCAATTTAAAGCGTTTTTGCTGCATAAAAGCATTAATTTCTTCTTTTTTAATCTTATACCTCAACTTTGAATGGCGTATCATGGGTTACACTAAAATATGACGCACAACTGTTTTCAACATTGATCATACTCATAAATGTTTCTTGAGCTAATCCTCATATGAGAATGATCAGTGAAGGGTCATGTGACACTGAAGACTGGAGTAATGATGATAAATTCAGCTTTGATCACAGGAATAAATTACACTTTACTATATATTCACATAGAGAACAGCTGATCTACATTGCAATAATATTTCACTATTTTACTGTATTTTTGATCAAATAAATGCAGCCTTGGTGAGCAGAAGAGACCAAAAAAATGACAAAAATCTCAATATTTCCATACTTTTGACTGGTTGTATAAGTCAAATTTGTCTAGACTCACCTTGGCTTGCGTGCTGTGGTTTCTTTCCCACTCTTTGCAGGTGTAATAGTCTTGTTTCCACTGCTGGCAGTCCGGTGATTTGCCGTAGGTGTAGTATTCATGGAATCTGTTGAATAAACTCTTGCAGTGCTTGAACTCGCTCCAGTAGACGTCACAGGAACGTGGTGGCTGTGGACAAGAGTTAAAAACACACCCATTAACAAAAACAGATACTATTTTAGGGCCAAAACAAGTCTTGCAGTATAACTGGCAGACCATGGTAAAATTATGGCATTCAATATCAGTATGGTAATAATAATAATTGTACTGTATTGTACCGAGGAATTACACTTACAAAACTATTAACTATTCAGTGGTACTGACACTACACATGTACAATATTTATGAAGAATAACATGGCAATTCACATCAAAAGCAAAGTAATACCATGGTATTTTTTTTGTTAGTGACATATAATGGCTTTACTAAGGTTAAGTTGTACACTTCATTATGCAAATGCACTTGTGATATTACAAAATATATACTATATTTATAAAGCAAACGCAAAACTTAACATTTGCATAGAAAATATAGATGTTATTAGACTGACCCTCCACTGTGAGTGTGACCCTGCCATACCGCGCGCTCTTCTTCTCTGGTGGGGACTTTTGTTTTGTAAGCGTTCTAGTTCTCCACTGCCATCTATCGACAATATGGAAGAAAAAAAACGGATACTGGCCTTAAATTAAATATATTATTAAATAAAACATTTTATCCTGTTATCATTCGGTTTACGCGTCTGTATTATATGTGTAGAGTATGTTAATTATCGATGCGCGTATTTATGTTGTCACCCAGACTTTTATTTTGTAGTCGTTATCAGGCGGAAACGGAAGCCGCACTGACACCGGCGGTTTGTTTAGGCTGTTTCGGTGCTGCTTGTCGTAAAGTTAATCAGAGCGGGGTAAAAAAATGTTTTAATGTCCTCAAAATGCCTTCTGAAAACCTACGATGGGAAACTTTAGAGGCTCTGAAAAACTCTCCGAAGGGGAAGCTCAAATATAGCCCGGACTGGCGGGAAAAAGGGGAGGTAAACATGCTGACAAATTCAGAAATGTGTTATTTAGCTCATATTTTAGCATTATGATGGTTTAATCACATTTAATACTAACACAACAAACCATGGTTCTTATATCTTTTGTGTGCCTTATGAAGTACCTTTATGATACTATGGTATAAATATTACCATGGTATTATTATATGATACGATAACTGTACCGTGGTATAAATATGGTAATCATATGTTTGATAATACCATGGTATTAATATACGATATTATCACTGAACCGTGGTTTAAATATAATAATTATATGTTTGATAATACCATGGTAATATTATACGATACTATCACTGTACCGTGGTATAAATATGGTAATCATATGTTTGATAATACCATGGTATTATTATATGATACTATCACTGTACCGTGGTATAAATATGATAATCTTATGTTTGATAATACCATGGTATTAATATATAATACTACTACTGGGTATAAATATGATATTCATATGTTTGATAATGCCATGGTATTAATATATGATACTATCACTGTACCGTGGTATAAATATGATAATCATATTTTTGATAATACCATGGTATTAATATATGATACTATTACTGGGTATAAATATGATATTCATATGTTTGATAATGCCATGGTATTATATTATATGATACTATCACTGTACCATGGTGTAAATATGATAATCATATGTTTGATAATACCATGGTATTATATTATATGATACTATCACTGTACCATGGTGTAAATATGATAATCATATGATATAATACCCTGGTATTATTATATGATACTATCACTGTACCGTGGTATAAATATATGATAATCATATGCTTGATAATACCATGGTATTATATTATATGATACTATCACTGTACCATGGTGTAAATATGATAATCATATAATATAATACCATGGTATTATCAAACATATGATACTATCACTGTACCGTGGTATAAATATGATAATCATATGTTTGATAATATCATGGTATTATGTTATATGATACTATCACTGTACCGTGGTATAAATATGATAATCATATGTTTGATAATATCATGGTATTATGTTATATGATACTATTACTGTAGCGTGGCCAGCCACAGTAACTTGTTGTAAAGGATCTAAATTGCAGGTTTAGAGTCAAAATATGTCAGACTGGCGGGAAAAGGGGAGGTAAACATGCTGACAAATTCAGAAATGTGTTATTTAGCTCATATTTTAGTACTATGATGGTTTAATCACATTTAACCTCCTAAGACCCAGGAAAACAGTCTTTTGAGTTTAGTTTTTGTTTCATGTCATTTTATATTGTTTAGAGCATAAGAAACAAATAAAAACATTTGTTGACACCAAGACTCGGTTGTTTCAAATAAAATGAATTTTTTTCATTCACCAATCAATTTTCAGGATTTTTTTAACCAAACTTTGTTTAAAGATAATTCCGTTATATAGTTCAGAATCAATTGATATACTATTTTTTTTTATGCGAACATGTGGGTAAAATGGCCATACATGGGGGTTTTCCCATTCAATGCATTGTGTCTCTAATTTGCAAATGAATGTGTTCTTGGAGCAAAATGCAATGAAAAAAGAAGTGTAATGGGAGTAACAGTTGGCAACATGTTCATAATAATATCTAATATTTTATAGCAACATTGATATGTCATTTCTTTCCCTGTTCACTTGTTGTGTCTCCCAGAATGCCTGATGAACATGCTGTAAGTCCCGGTGTCCGCTACTGTGGACGTGCGTGTGAATCAATGCTCTGTTCTGTAACAGAAAGTCATATTTTGATTAGAAACCCCATAATATTTGTTTGTCATTTTAGCTTTTACTTACTTTA
This sequence comes from Paracanthobrama guichenoti, assembly GCA_018749465.1. Classification (NCBI taxonomy): domain Eukaryota; kingdom Metazoa; phylum Chordata; class Actinopteri; order Cypriniformes; family Gobionidae; genus Paracanthobrama; species Paracanthobrama guichenoti. The sequence continues at coordinate 19,524,706 of CM031950.1, forward strand.
ACTTATTTCTGCCACGGGAATAACAAATAAAAATGGTAATTGTGAGATAAGAGCTTTTTTATTATTCTTTTTCCAAGCGTCCATATTGACTCAACTAAGAGAAAAGTTTATAATAAAACCTTAAGCTGTTGTTTGAAGTATTTCATAAAGTGCAACAAAAAAGATATTCTGCGCGCTCGAAAAATCCAGTCAAATATAGGAATATAACGGAAATAAACGTATGCAATCAATCAATAAAGTCTCATTGGGCGGCTCTTATATTTCCGTTTTGTCCTGTAATCTTATTTCTTTTCCTATCTGGTTGTTCTGCAGGATGTTCTGGCCGGCTGTATTGAGGTGTCCAGTCTGTCTCCTCTGTCAGGACAGATTCTGAAGAGAATGAGCCCTCGACCGCTGCTCAAGACCTGCTCTCTGACCTCGTGCGTTCGTGATACGAGTCCGGGTCTCTCTGAAGATGCTGCCGCCTGCGGTTCGCTTCCCATCAGCCCCAGACAGATTTCATCCCCCTGCTCTCCACCTCCGCTCTCCATCCACGCTGAGGAGGACGAGGAGAAGGTGACGAGCCACAAAATGCATGACTTGCTTTTGTGCATTTACATTCATTTATCAGACTTACATAAGGATTTTTCTTAAAGAGACTCGAACACAAACTTCCCGACTCGCTCAGGAAAGCTAATATAAGCGCGGGTTTGATTATGTCTTGTTTAGCCATTAGAAGTTTGTCTGGGATTCCTAAAGTTTTCGTTTTTTCTCCAGAATGCCATGTGGAGACAGATTATATGTTTATATTTCTCACATTAAAGGAGTAGTTCACTTCAAAATGAACATTTCCTGATAATTTACTCGCCCCCATTCTCATCCAAGATGTCCATTTCTTTCTTTCTTCAGTCGAAAAGAAATTACGTTTTTTTTTTGAGGAAAACATTCCAGGATTTTTCTCCACATAATGGACTTCAATGGGAACCAACGGTTGAAGGTCCAGATCAGTGCACTTTCAGAGGAAGGGCTTCAGAGGCTCTGCACGATCCCAGAGGAATAGGGTCTGATCCAGACATCGTCAGAAAGGTCACGCTAGACATAGGCGGAAGCACCGCCCCAAGCGAACATATGAAGACTAATACAAAATATATATTTTTTTTTTATGACCGATCGTTTCGCTAGATTAGACTAGAGATGCACAATATATTGGCCACCATATCGGATATATGATATATATGTTAATTTTTAATGTTATCGGTATCGGCCCTAATAAGAAAATGTGTCTGATATATTAAAGCCGATAAATAATGTATTATTTCCTTCCGTTGAGACACTGCAGGTGCATCATGATGGTTTTGAATGACATGAAATATGATTGAAATCACTTCAAAAAGGAAAATACAGTTCATGTGCAGCGCAAGTCTGTCATATAGACTACATACAATTATAATGAGAACATAATTATGAGCTTGGGTCATAGATTTAATGGTGAGACTTTTGTTTTTGTAATCAGCCTCTCAAAAAAATATTGCCATTTGTCGGCTTTCAAATATAAAGTATTATCTGTATCGGCCAAAATGTTCATATCGGTGCATCCCTAGATTAGACCCTATTCCTCTGGGATCATGCAGAGCCTCTGAAGCCCTTCCTCTGAAACTGCATTGATCTGGACCTTCAACCATTGGTTCCCATTGTCCATTTATGTGGAGAAAAATCCTGGAATGTTTTCCTCCCAAAAAAAAAAAACTTAATTTCTTTTCGATCTTGGATGAGATGGGGGTGAGTAAAATATCAGGAAATGTTCATTTTGAAGTGAACTAATCCTTTAACAAAATCGTATTTTTGTGACTGCCGCAGTTAAAGAATATTTTATTCTGTTGCTGGTCATTTTGAGGCTTGTGAGATTGTAGGACTGAAACGCTGATTGTTCCTTCTGTTTACTGTTGGTGTCAGACAGTGGAGGAAATAAAGGAGGCTGCTGTGGTCAGTCCTGAAGCAAGCGTCAGCTCAACTCCATCCATCTCCGTCCTGTCACCCAGAGCCACACAGGTGGCCGGCTGCATCCGCATGTGTGAGCAGAAACACAAGGCCAGAGCAAAGGTACAACACACACACGCTCTGCACCTCATCTGGAACTTTTTATACAAGTGATGTACCATTTAAAAAAAAAAAATCAGAAAGAAATTAATACTTTTATTCATCAAGGGTGTGAATCAAAAAGTGACAATAAAGACTTTCTGTTCATCAAAGAATCCTGATAACCAAATGCATCACGGTTTCCACACAAATATGAAGCAGCACAACAGTTTTCAACACTGATAATAATCATAAATCATCAGATCAGATCATCATATTAGAATCATGTGACACTGAAGACTGGAGTAATGATGATAAATTCAGCTTTGATCACGGGAATAAATTACACTTTACTATATATTCACATAAGCCCCGTTTCCACTGAAATTGCCCGGAACAATTTGTGCCAGGAACTTTTTTCCCCCAGACCTGTTGCCGTTTGCGTTTCCATTGCGGTCTAAAGTACCGTGAAGATTAGTCCGGTTGCTTAGGACTGCACGCGACTTTCCAGAGCCCACTGGATTTCGTCTTCCGCAAATGCACTTAAGCCGCGAGGCTAGAATTGCGAAACATTATTGGATAATTCTTATAATTGACGTTTCTCTGGGCCAATCGGAATCTTAGCACTTTTTCTCTTGGCCAATCGGAATCTTAGCACTGGCTACCACGCGAGTCTGATGGAAGGAAGCTAGCTTATTGTTAAATTCAAGGTAAGTCAAGCTTTTTGGAGCAAAAACAACAGCTATTTGTTTGCTTGATTCAGTTAATGTTAGCGACCACTTTTTTTTTTTGACGTTAGCTAGGCTTCTCGTTAGCCGGGTGCTCTGCCCTGAGTTCCGAGATATACGGCTACTACTCGAATTCTGAGCTACCCTGAATATTAGGACGTCGTGCGTCCGCATGAGCGCGAAGGTGCAAAAATGACGTCATTGCAACAGCGCGCACGCCTCCGCATCCGAAGATGTGCGACTTTGAGCCGAATCTGCCCGAGCAGGCGGATATTAGTACATCTCATCACACAGGCAACCAGTTTGCGCGTCTAAATCAGTGGTATGATCTGGTTTTCAGTCTAAAACAGTAGCGTCAAGTAAATGCCTCGTCCGTTTGGGGAGATGCGCGCGCAGTCAGCGGAGGCTCGCACTGCGGTGCCCGGCGAAAGTATTAACAAGGCTTTAGGCAGGCATTCATGATGTGGGTAAGAAGTTAAATGTGACTTTACACACTAGCTGATGCGAGAGTAAGTGTAACATGAAGCAATTTGGCAATCTCTTGTTGCATGGGATGCATTTCTAACACCATAGGGCTATTTAGATAAACAATCTGGCGAGCGTGTTGTTTTAGGCTAATACACCAACAGCACATTTCTGTATAATAAAGGGCTACATTTTGCATCCAAGTCATTTGTATTGTAGCTCAGAATTTGAGTAGCCGTGTATCTCGAAACACCGATCAGTCCTTGGACCGATGAGATTGGCTAACTTATCGTGATTTTTCCATTTCAGAATGAGGGAGCTTAATGAGGAGGACTCATATATAGCACAGCTAGACTCAGCAGGGAGGTGCAAGTGGAGCTGGGCATGGCTCAAGGTGGAAGTGAAGCAGGAAGTGAAGGGAGTTGCGCATTCACTGCCACTTTCATTGTGTTTTATAAAAGTTGATAAGGCAGGACATGCCAAATGTACCTTATGACAGACGTGTCATTTGCATATTAAAATCACAAAAAAAAAAGATTTTTTTTCCATCCCAAAGCCTGTAGCACTCCTCTCAGAAACCGAAGCCTCAGCCCCTCGATCGCCCCCCCGGTGTAGCTCATAAGCCCTCTGTGTTTTCTAATGGACGCGAGACAAACTAAACAATCAAATTACACTTCAAATAATTTTTTCCCAAAGTTGGTTTCTGTCATTGTAGGCAGTTTTTATCACGATGATTTCATTTCAAGTGTTAATTTTTTAAATGAGTTTGGTTTTAGTTAGTTATTTGATGCTATTTGAGGTGTGATGTCATGATTGACAGCTGAGATTGACGTCTTCTCTGAGTGAAGTTGTCACTCAGGCACTAACTGACTTTTTTCTGGATTTTTGGGAGGAGATTGGAGCTTTAGCTTTAATTTCTACATTTCCATAACTGTTTATTTCACACCGACATAATGAATTGTTCTGCATCTGCGCGAGCGTGGGCGGGATTTTGATTTCCTGCTCTCTACCGCGCAGACTCCGGTCCCGAGATCTCTACCGCACAGACTCTGTCCCAAATCTGCACAAGATGTCAGAACCATATTCGGACCTCCGGAGGCTTCATTTACTTCCGCGGAGGAGAATGAAGTTGCGTCGTCCATATTTTTTACAGTCTATGGTAAAAACGTGAGTGCTGCCCTCTTAAGGTTGAACAGTGGCTACTGCAGGTGAATTTTCCTATTGAACGTTGTTGGCCATCCATGTATGGTGGCTCTTTCAACGGCTCGCTACTGGCACAAGCTCACAGCGCCCTAAGAAATGTTTTCCCGCATTTATCACATTGAACGGCTTCACTCCAGTATGAACGCTCATGTTACATGAAGAAGAAACATTATGAATGAAACTTGCTATCCACATTCTAATGAATAAAATACGGATAAAATATCGCAAGGCTTTTCTTGCGATATATTTTTGCCGCCCGTCATGTGTACAGCTACTTTTCATACATGAGACACGCTTTCAAACCCTGATACGCAAGTGGTTGCTGTGGTAACGAACTAAGGAAAAATACTGTAACGTGCTGGTGTATATAGGGAGTTAAGAGAGCTGTCAATCAATCCGTCACTGTGGGTCTCAGGTGCACGCCCCCGCTCAGCCCCGCCTTTTCCAGCATTTTTCAAATATTGCCAGTGGGTGGAGTTAGGCTGTGATCAAGGGTTTAGTTACCCTTTAAGCTTATGCGGAGGACAAAATCCAGCAGGAACTCGGAAGCCATGTGCAGTCCTACGTCACCGGACGAATCGTCACGGTACTTTAGACCACGATGGAAACGCAAATAGCAGCAGGTCTGGGGGGATAAAAGTTCCTGGGACAAATTGTTCTGGGCAATTTCAGTGGAAATGGGGCATTAATAAAGCCTGAACCTTGTCGTCGGTCCATCAGTCGTATTTTTTTAAACTTCATTGTTGGTTCGAATGGCAAACAACTCTTACTGCACGCACCGCAACAGACTTTTAGGTTGAAATAAAATGCTGGGTGAGTTCAACCAATCAGCATGTTTAAATAGGGCTCTGTTTAATGGGACAGCCATTTGTAGTGGTGTCCGAAACCATAGTGGACGTTATACACTCATTCAATTCCACATTGCACCGCAATAACATGTAGTGTACAACCGATGTACACTCAACGGCTAGAGAATACCCACAATGCACTGTGAGTGTCGTGAAATCACTCACTCGTTTGTGGACTAATGTAGGGAATAGTGAATGAGGGTATAGGGGGCGATTAGGGACACAGTCTCTGATGGTGGTCTTCTCTCACAGACGGAGCTGAGCCTCAGACAGGAGCAGCAGGAGCGGCTGGTGGCCACAGTTGCCAACCGGGAGTCTGAGCAGCTCAAACGCTTTGAGGAGTTCATGGAGCTCAAACAGAGACAGGAATACCAGAGCATGAGGGACATGATGGAGAAAGAGTACGTGACCCCCCTCATCTGGCACTCACTGATTTCTCACTCATTCTGATTTAGAGTGAATGTGTTTGAATCATGTATTGGTTTTAATTGGTGTTTTGTGTTTGAAGGACGCAGGAGAGTATCGGCCGGCAAGAGAAGCTGCGAGAGGAACACAGACACAGAATGAAAGTGAGATTATTATTTGATATTACAGAAATCTTCCAGATTCAGCTCTATCAACAGTGTCTGTGACATAATATCCATTACCACAGGAAATCATTTAGACTTCATTTTTTAAATAAACAAAGAGTGGTAACACTTTATTTTAAGGTAGTGTAGTTACACATTATACATGTACTTACTATAGTAATAACAGTAAATTATGTACAATTATAAGTAACCATAATTCTAATAAGTATATGTAGTTAATATAATTCAGTACTTAAGTTAAATGTATCCCAAACCTCTGAGTGGTCCAAGACCGTAGGACGCTTGTTGAATTTGAATACACAAAAACTGATTTGTGGAGTTTATGTGGTTGTAATAAAAAAAGTAACAAATCCTTCTCGCGCGGGTCAATTCGACCCGCTTAGGAATGAATGGTATGCGAGGAATGCTTCAGTATACATAGAAAAACCTAACAAACGCTCAGAATGCTAAAACTTTACCCAAAAAAAAAATTTGTATAACTTAATGCATACTGAAGAGATCAACTCAAGAGCTGACTTTAGGACCCAGCGGAACAGCTCGTTTGCTCCACATAGAGCTATAAGGACATCTAGTGGCAAGAGTCATGAAATATCATGCAATATTATTATTTTTTTACGACAAGAGGTCAGCAAAGACACCCAAGTAGTGCCTCGGGTTCCTCAAACTCACTGTCCTGCAGTTTAGCTCCAACCCTGATCAAACACACCTTCCTGTGATTTTCTAGTGATCCTGAATAATAGCTTGCTCGGGTGTATTTGATCAGGGTTGGATATAAACTGCAGGACCGAGTTTGATCTACCCATCATGCCCACAGCAGGTCAGGAGAGGGGGGGGAGCTGGAGCTCCAGAGACGGGGGGGCTAATTGACTGTTAGGTTTTTGCCCCTTCGTGCCTCATCCCAGTTTTCTGCATTGGCAATTGAATGAACAGATACTCAGCGCTGAGGGAGAGTGTAACATCTCATTTTAATTGATGTAGGATTGATAGTTATATACAAAGAATACAAGGGGTGTAGAAAAGGTTTAACCAATGAGAGAGAGAGTACGTCATATAGCTCAGGTTATAGGAATGCGATGCATATAAAAAAACAAGTCCAAATATGGTACTCTCCTGGTCCACCATCCAGGCTCTCCTTGAGCTCCTGAAGACCCTTAGCAGAAACCTATTCCTTATAGGGACTGGTCCCATATGTTAAACATAGGAACATAGAGAATACAGCTTCCACACACAGGAGAAAACCCTCTGTCCCATTTCCTTCAATGCTGAGACCAACATAAAATCTATCATTGACCCAATGGGATTTTGAGCTGATTTGAGCTAGTTATGCATGTATTTGAGAGTTATTTTGACTGTAAGTTGAAAGAATGTGCTTAAATTATATTATCTATTGATAAAATCTAGTAATTTAAAGGCAAATAAAATTAAAAAAAGCATTAAAAATGCTAAAAGAAAAATGATATATTATAAAAATTTAAAAGGTAATTTTGACCGACGAGGGATGGATGAGGAAAAAGCAGAAATGTTTTTAATCGACATTGTAATACACGCTGTAAAAATGTATTTGATCAGTGAGTCAAAGCATCATATGTTTTCCCATTACTTTAACAAAATTATTTAATAAATTTCGACTTCATGATATATTCAACTAGACGAGGTTGAAATGACTTAATAATTTTGATAATTATACTTTGATTATTTAATGCAGCAGCTCCAGTTGAATTGGGTGGAATTTGTTGCAGTGCAAAAACATTTGTTGATAGAGACTATACTGAATTAAGAAACGGAAGCTATAATATATAGTGTATAATCAACATATCATAGTTTACCCAGCAGCATTGACGCCTTATGTTTTACTGCATGTCCATTTAATTTTGTGTGTGAGCTCTGTAACAATCAGTTAGGTTTAGCTGAAAGTTTCACAGTAAACAAAGCTTTGTTTATATGGTAAATAAAAGAATAGGAAGTAGCAATACCAGGAATATTAGACCTATGTCGGGTAAAAACCTTGTTTTTTGTGTTGCAGATCCTGAACCTGCGGCTACGTGAGATGGAGCAGCAGCGTGTGCGGGAGGCGGAGCTTGAGCGCCAGCGGCAGGTGGAGGGCAGAGAGCGGCACAGAGCCATTAATGCAATACAGGAGGAGGTGCTACAGCTCAACCAGCTCTTACAGCCACGCCCATCCACACACACAGACCACGCCCCCTACATCACCCGAGGCAACCAGCTCTGCTCACAGGTGTCAGAGGTGGTACCGGCCTCCGCAGACGTGAGTCACATATACCTCTAACATGCATATGCCTTACATGCAATTCAAATCACTTTGGATATAAGTGCCTGACGAATGCATCAATGTAACATGTAAATTGTTCTCAGGGTCAGTTTCCCAGTGTGGAGGATTTGACTGTGGCGGAGCGAGCACTACAGGAAATGAGGTCATTGGTCAGAGGCCTGCAGGACGAGGTGGCACAGGCTGCTGAGAGGAAGAAGAGGGAACAGGAGGAAGAGGAGCAGGAGAAGACGAGGCAGGCTGAGCTGAAAGCCCAGCAAGAGGAGCAAAAGAAAAATGCAGTGCTGTCCACTAAAGAGAGAACCAAAAAAGAAGGTGAGGGCAAGTGAGCATGCATGCCAAATTTCAAGGAAAAGTTCACGCTCATGTCATTCCAAACCTGTACGACTTTCTTCCTTCTGTGGAGCACATTAGATGTTTTGGTAAAACTTTACAATAAGGTCTCATAACCCTTCAAATTGCGAATCGGCCAATGGAAACATATATCGGCCCATATATCGCTTGAGGTGGTTTTTCAGGCAATTTGAAGAAGGACATTTTCGCAAAACTGCAAAGCAAACGGTTTTTACGTAAAAGTCAGTCATTTCTTTATAGATGACGTGATATGTTTGGACAGAAGACGAGACAGAGTTCTTTATTAAACTCATAAAAGACAAAAGAATTACGGGAATACTGGATTCTAGACAACAAAGAAATGCCACAAATGATCATGAAGACACACACACCTCATAGTACGAGGTGCTTTCCTTGCCATTAATGCTTGGATAACACGCCTACATCTCCTTCCATTAAAAATAATAGCTAGTGTGGTGGCTGGGATATACATAAACCTACCAAAGTATGTGGCATAACTTTTGGAATGATTTAACGCGAGAGGGAAAGTTTTAGAAAGGGAGCGGACTTTGTAGGGAGTTGTAGTCGCATAACATCAGTTAATGGAAACGCCGTCATTTTGCAATAGTTTTTTATCGACATTTAGAAAATATTGCAAAGGTTTTGCCTAAATAAACACTTCTGTATGGGAATAAATACAGGTTAGGAACAACAACGTGGGGGGGAACGCAGCACTGTTTTAGCATTTTACACACATTTGAGTGTGTTAAAGTGATGTTATAATGCTACTCTGTGCGTCGGCGCTACTATGAGACGCTTGTTCACACTGCAGTGAGCGAGATCATATTAGGCGTGGTAAAACATGGCACTCACGGTAAATCAACAACACCAGATTTACACAATCAGACTAACTGTGTTGAGCTGGAGAACAATCATTAGTGTCTGTCCATCAGTGATCCAAACAGTGTCTAATAAAACACATCAGATATTAAAGCGGCTTTGTGTTGCCATGGTTACTACACAATAACACCCGAGGGTAACGCGGGGATGATGTCACTGATAGGCGACGCACGTCCGTGTCCTGGTTAAAAAGGCTTATTTCTCTGGATTTAAACGTTCTTGGAAACATTTGGGATAATATAAGTACACGTCAACAAATTGTATAACATTGTTCTAGTGGTATTTGGATATTTTAAATCTTACATAGTGTGCCTTTAAATGGCACAACATAACTCGTGCTGCTGATTAACTTTTAAAAATGTTAAACTCCCATCAGGTTTCTTGACAGCTGCTTATAATCACCTAGGACACATGACCATATTAATACTTTCTGAGAACAGCTTACTCACGGATGGAACAAAACTGACTAATATATATATTTCAGATAAAGTCGTCTTATCTATTTTGCTAATGCATGTTATAGATCTTATTATGAATGATTCATCCATGTCCGTTTCATTTATAAAAGTTGTAGACCTCAAAATGTTTACTCAGACTCGATAATCAAATGCTACTTCCGTTTCATCGCGACTTTTATAGCATTCAAACGCTGAGGAACAACTGTGGCACTTATACATATGCTAGACAAAATAATAAATACAATTTAGCTAGATCTGTATCCGGAGGATACCATGCGTCATTTTATATGGCCCAGCTGTGGAACTTGCTTTATTAAGATTTTATCAACATTACATTATGACTTTCTGTAATTCAATTTTGAGACGATGTGTATTGTGAAAAGTACTATAAATAAATGTGTTTTTCATATCCTCTGCAGGTTTGCAGACGGGAGCCGATGACAGCACTTTAAAATGGTACAACGCGCTGCAGGATTCGGCCAACCAGTGCGCTCAGGCTTCTGAAGACCTCAGCAAAGCCAAAGACACGCAGGTCAGACACCCGTCAGCTCTCAGGAGCATTTCATTGGATATTGTATGCTGCTGTACTGAATCTTCCCCTTCTGTGTTTTATATTATGAATGTGTGCAGATGAAGAAATTAAAAATGGAGCTCCAAAAGGCTGCGACCACACCTGTGAGCCAGATCGCAAACAGCTCAGGTGGCAAACACCAGCATGAAGCACTCACACACACAAATTATAATTTTACTAAAACACCATAACGGAAATTCAAGCTTTCATTTAGCTGAAAATAATGTCTATTTATTACTCAGATTGATTTGATAATCATTTTTCTTTTTACGCTGAATACACCTGTTGCTTTTCTTTAAACGTGGTTTGCATGTAGGTTCCCCGTTGAAGGAGGCCTTTGAGAAGATTGACAAGCTGTTGTCAGGACGTCCCGTGACGTCCGCTGGAAAGACCGTTTCGACGTCGCTGCATCCGCAGGGTCTGGAGTTTGTCAGTTATAGACTGGCAGAAAAATTTGTGGTAGGTTTTCACATGAATAAACGTGTCGATTTTTGGAGGCATTGAAAGTTGATTTTAATAATGCATTTGCAGAAACAAGGAGAAGAGGAGGTGGCGTCTAATCATTCGGCAGCATTCCCCATCGGCGCTGTGGCGTCGGGCATAATGGAGCTGCATCCTAAGATTGGAGACCTTATACTCGCGCACCTCCACAAGAAGTGCCCGTATGCTGTGCCACACTACCCACCGATGGAAAGTGGCACATCCGTGGAGGATTACCAGAGGTAAGAATAATGCTTGATCACTTGGCTCTACTGAACGAGAGACACTTGTGGCCAAAAATGTCTTATGATAAAATTAAGTATTTGAGTTGCATATTGTAGGGGTACAGTGGTTCAGGCTGCAGGGTTACTGAATGACTAAAGGCCCTGATATAATCACGTGGAGTTCTTTTTTATTCTTTTCTAAGAGGTAAAAAGACGTTTGAGATATGTGACCAGTGGTATACTGTAAGTGAACATTGTTTAACAAGTTGCATGGCTTTGGTGCACTTAGGGTGTGTCCGAATCCACTTTTGCTAGTTTAACAACGAAAAAAGTAGTCTGTGCGCCCGGCGCATGGTCCAGAAGGGTCTATTAATGAGTCATGGGTGTGTTTTGGGTGTAGCGTGCAATAAACCAATCAGAGTCTCATCTCCCTTTCCCTTTAAAAGCCAGTTGCGCTCGCACCAATGGCGGAGTCGCTATTTACAGAGACTGAGCGCTTCTCCGGAGAGGAATCCTTTTATTTTAAATATGTAATTATGTGTGTGTGTGCACGCTGCTTTGCATCCCTGTGTGTGTAATAAGCAGAGTTTATGCGCGTTGTGCACCGACTATAGGCGCATATTACTAACACGCTCTTTAAATAACACAAAAATACTGCGCTGTTGACTTTAGAGCAGGTTTGTGTTGGTCAATGGTGCAGTCGTTTTCAGTTCCTCAAAATAGCAACACCCCAACAATGCTCCTGAACACACCTGGTTTTCAGACCAGACACCCATGGGTGAACAGATGGGCGAGAGTGCATTTTGATATTTAAACAACGTAGCGCTGGACATGAAAATGATAACTGCGTCAGGGTGAAACTAGCAGAAAACACTTGCGTCGCGTCTGGCGTCGCATTGCTCCGGGTGTATGATGGGGCCCTGTGTATTACGATACACAAGTAGACAAGGGAGACGCATTCTCGTTTACACCTGGTGTTTCAATCCGTCTCTTTTGTCCACTTTCAACCATTTTGTCCTGACTTCTTTGAGGGGAGGGTGTAAATATATGGTTTTTTAGATCTTTCCATCTAATGGACGAATAGTTCACACGATGTACATATGAACACTAGGGGTGTAACGATACACCTATGTCAGGGTTCATGGCAGGGCACCAGCAATAATAACACTAGATTCACTTTTAACTTAATAATAACAACATATAATTTAACTTATTAACTTTATATTAATTAACTGTATACACTGGCTTCACATTTTCTATAGAGCAGTTAGCATACCGAATTAAACCAAAATTAAATAAATGCCTCCATTGTAGACTATAAATAATCTAATTTTACCATTTACTATGTTTAAAAAACAAGCACATTTATTTCATATAAATTGATGACACACTCAAGTAATTTCCCACTTTAGCCTACTTAAAGACCTAAATACTGATAAATAAACAGGCTTATAAATTAAATAGCGTACGCAATAACGTACACCACACTAATGTAAAAATAAACAACATATTTCATAAGGCACAAGCTACGAAAATTACGATGTTGCTGGGACTCCAAGGTAGCATTTTGCCTATACCTGGCTAAATGGGGAAACTGCTTTCTGTCCTTCCACCGTGAGGCTTGAGCGATCGCCCAAGTCACGTGACATGCACTTAGAAGACAAAAGTTAGTGTATACTTAGTAAATAATAATATTTAGTAACAATACAGCTCTTATTAGTTGTTAAAAGTGCACTAATTACTATTTAATCAAATGTCGAGGGAGGAAAAAAAATATTTTGTGGCATAAGGTGAAGTGAGAGCTGGGCTGGGGCAGCAGGGGGCGGGGCTCGCTCGGTTCGACATGAGAGAGTCGCGGTTTGAACCGTGGGTGGTGTATCGCGTTTTTTCGGTTCGGTTTGAATATCATTACACCCCTAATGAACACGACCGGAGATGACAGCAAAAGACAGAGAGCGTCAGCTTTGACAGCCGTGAGACCGGCCGAACGCTGTGACTGTGTGTTATAGATCAGGAATGGTGGGTTCATTTTCTGTCTTCAGCAAAGTTCAACAAAGTTTAAATCCCGTCTGGCTAGCCTTCCCATTATGTTTACGCGTTAGGTCAGTAGGCGGAGAGAAGACGATCTTTTGTGGCTGTTCGCACATATTGACCACATGAGTGTTAACGCTACGAAAGACAATCCGGTCTAATATGTTTTCCACTACCTCTGGAAGTGGACACGCTCAAAATGTGTTCCACCCTATTTACACTTGTATGTAGCGTCATCCACTTGTGATCCAATCGACTTAATACATCTTAATACCAGGTGTAAACAGGGCCTTTTATCCCCTTCCTGACCATGTGACTAAAAGCCAAATGTGAGACATTCAAACCAACCAATCAGCAGATTACAGCAGATCTTGATCACCATCAGCACCTCTGAGCTTTCAGGAATCACAAATGGCCCTTTTGGCAAGAAAGAGGGGGTTAGAAGAGGAAAACAAATGTCTTTGTTCATTTTCAACCATACAATATAACGTTTCCATCCATTTGGATCACAGAGTTTTAACATAAACAAACTAATATAAGTAACCAAACGAGTAACAGTAAAGATTTCTGCACATTTCATAGCATAGTTTATTATTAACTCTTTGCATTTTCAAAATGCATTTATTCAAATAGCTCAGAATCAGCATAAATCAGTTCATTGTGTAAAACAATTACATCTAATCACTTAAAAAGTATTAACTTGCTAACTTTGGAAACAAGCTATGTTCAATTAGTTAATGTGTAAGATTTGAGAAACCTGACCAGTTTCATTTTTGTATGACTGACAAATATGCATCAAATTTAACAGATAATCAGAAATTTAACAGAATCTTTGCGAATCGATTCACGATTCATTGGTTACCGATTCGATTCAAGAACGTGCAAATTCAGAACGATTCGATTTGAGACGATTCACATTCGATTCTGCTTTTTTTTTTTTTATATGCATTCATAGGATTAAATGTTTCCACCAATGTGTCTTAGCCAGCGTTTGAATTACCCAGCGTCCTTCAGGGGGTCAAAAAAAATTAAATCTTTTGTCCATTGTTAATGTTAGTTCATGTTCTTAATGATGCTATTATTATTAACTTTATTTTAATAGCCTATAAAAATTGGCATTTGTAGATATTTACAGAAGCCAAAATTGAAAAAGTATTGTTAGTTCATGTTAACTATTGTTGAATCGCACGCAAATGCTGAGGATGCATGGAGAAAACGAGTGAATCGTTACACCCCTAATTATGAATGTACCTTGCCCATCAGGATTCTGGGATACCGTGTGGAAGACTCCAAAGTGGAAGGGCAGGACAGCTTCCTGAAGAGAATGTCAGGAATGATTCGACTCTACGCGGCAATAATCCAGATGAGATGGCCTTATAACAGCAAACAAGGGGTTTGTGATATAAAGCCTCACATAAATAAGTTTTTTTTTACGTTTATTTTAATAAATGGAACTGTTTATTGAACCTTTAGACTAAATTTTTTAGACCAGTATGTACAGGTGCTGGTCATATAATTAGAATATCATCATAAAGTTGATTTATTTCACTAATTCCATTCAAAAAGTGAAACTTGTATATTATATTCATTCATTACACACAGACTGATATATTTCAAATGCTTATTTCTTTTAATTTTGATGATTATAGCTGACAACTAAGGAAAATCCCAAATTCAGGAACATCACTCAAGACCAACACAAAGAAAGGATTTTGAGAAATCTTGGCCAACTGAAAGTAAGAGCGTGTGCAGCACTCAATGCTTAGCTGGGGCTCCTTTAGCCTGAATCACTGCAGCGATGCGGCGTGGCATGGAGTCCATCAGTCTGTGGCCCTGCTCAGGTGTTATGAGAGCCCAGGTCGCTCTGATAGTGGCCTTCAGCTCTTCTGCATTGTTGGGTCTGGCGAATCGCATCTTCCTCTTCACAATAGCCCATAGATTTTCAATGGGGTTAAGGTCAGGCGAGTTTGCTGGCCAGTTAAGAACAGGGATCCCATGGTCCTTAAACCAGGCACTGGTTGCTTTGGCGCTGTGTGCAGGTGCCAGGTCCTGTTGGAAAATGAAATCTGCATCTCCATAAAGTTGGTCAGCAGCAGGAAGCATGAAGTGCTTTAAAACTTCCTGGTATACGGCTGCGCTGACCTTGGACCTCAGAAAACACAGTGGACCAACACCAGCAGATGACATGGCACCCCAAACCATCACTGACTGCGGAAACTTTACACTGGACCTCAAGCACCGTGGATTGTGTGCCTCTCCTCTCTTCCTCCAGACTCTGGGACCCTGATTTACTTTCATCAGAGAACATAACTTTGGAGCACTCGGCAGCGGTCCAGTCCTTTCTGTCTTTAGCCCAGGCGAGACGCTTCTGCCGCTGTCTGTTGTTCAAGAGTGGCTTGACACGAGGACTGCGACAGCTGAAACCCATGTCTCGCAGACGTCTGTGTGTAGTGGTTCTTGAAGCTCTGACTCCAGCTGCAGTCCACTCTTTGTGAATCTCCCACACATTTTTGAATGGGTTTTGTTTCACAATCCTCTCCAGGGTGCGGTTATCCCTATTGCTTGTACACTTTTTTTCACTTCCCTTGGCCTCTCTATTAATGTGCTTGGGCACAGAGCTCTGTGAACAGCCGGTCTCTTTTGCAATGACCTTTTGTGTCTTGCCCTCCTTGTGCAAGGTGTCAATGGTCGTCTTTTGGACAGCGGTCAGGTCAGCGGTCTTCCCCATGATTGTGCAGCCTACAGAACTAGACTGAGAGAGCGTTTAAAGGCCTTTGCAGGTGTTTTGAGTTCATCAGCTGATCAGAGTGTGGTACCAGGGGTCTTCAATATTCAACCTTTTCACAATATTCTCATTTTCTGAGATCCTGAATTTGGGATTTTCCTTAGTTGTCAGTTATAATCATCAAAATTAAAAGAATGGAATTGGTGAAATAAATCAACTTTATGATGATATTCTAATTCTATGTATATTGTGTTAAGTATCATATTTGATCCATCAGGCTTTTATGGCTCATATAGTCTGATATAGTGAGAATATTGAGTTTATTGAAAAGCTCCATTTTATTCAGAGGCACAAACTGAGCACAAATATGTAATTTTCTACAGTTGCTGATATTGATATGGCCAAAATATGCTTGTAATGTAAATCAATGATATGTATAGCAGTATAGCAGATACTCAATGCATATAAATATCAAATATCTGCCAATGATGTCTTACTAAAATAAACTAAATCATAATAAATAATTTTAAAATAAGTGTTTTTCTTTAAAACATTTTTTTGGAAAGTGTTTTATTTAGTTTTTTTTCTTTTACTGTGATTTATTAAGCATTTTATTTTGAATTGTTTTTATTTTTAAATAATTTTTTAATGATCTCTTTTCATTTTACATTGATTTTTTTTTTCCTAGTAAGTGTTTTATTTAGATATTTTGTTTTATTATGATTTAATGGATTTTTTTAGGCAGTGCTAAATTTTATTTTAAAGATTTTTTTGTTCTCCCATTTTTATGATTTTAAGTTTTAGTAAGCATTTCATTTTAATTAGTTTTTATTTTGAAATTAATAATTTTCATGATTTAATTATTAGCTTTTCATGTAGTCGTGAACGCCTTTAAGATGTTTAAGTGTATATTACATGTAACAGATTACAGTGTTGTTCTGTTATGTTATCATTAAGATGAAATTTAAATGCTTGATTTTATGATCAAAGCTCTTAAAACATATAATGCAATACAATGACTGACAGATGAACAAATAAACCTTCCTTAAAAGCCTGATCATCATATTTGATAGAAAAAGTTATGTATGGATAATCAAGTAAACCGAAGCTGCTTCAGTCCAGTAAGTGTTCATATAATTATACTAAAAGACTTTTATTTGCTAAAAAAAATCAATCAGACGACAGAAGGCATGAAGTAGATCATGTGTGACGAGTTTATCAGATCATGCTGATCATTAGAAATGTGCATAGGCTTTAGAGGGTTAACAGATTCATTCCAGACGTGTGATTTTTGTATGAATCTGAATATCGGATATAATATCTGTTCCGACAGCCTCATCCTCATGGATTGAGTCACGGCTGGCGCTGGCTGGCACAAATTCTCAACATGGAGCCGATCGCTGACATCACAGCAACTATTCTCTTCGACTTCCTGGAGGTAAATGCGTCTTCCTATTGCAAATTAATTGTTTTTCATTATTGTTCACACTCAATGTTTTTGGCATCTCTTTAGGTCTGTGGAAATGCCCTAATGAAACAATATCGCGGCCAGTTCTGGAAACTGATATTGCTTATTATCGAGGAATACTTCCCAAGGTATTTATACCCGTCTTTATGAAGACATTTTACGGGCCAGATTTACTAAACCGGGCAAATTAGCATGACAGGGGAGTGTGAAGTTCTGCGCGTGATCTACTGATAATGAACACAGACGCGGCCGGATCATTCCCATAATGACCAACACAATTTACCAAGAGCAGCGGAAACATTTTGGGGCAGCGCAAACTCGAGTTATAAAGTCTGAATTGCAACAGATAAACTCGCAATTCTGAGGGAAAAAAAAAGCCAGCTCACGATTCTATATAATATATGGATAATATATTTTTAATGACAAAAACAGGCAGTAATGACACCAAAATTATAGATCCCAGTGAAAATTCACAATTCTCTATTGCAATTGCAAGACCACAGCTAAGACTACTAGCATAACTAATCTGATACAAGTAAACTGTCAGATCAAATTACAAGCAAAAGCACAAATAAATACACTATAACAAAGATACAGATGAAATAAACAGTGCGTTTCACGATTTTCAGGAAGGTCTGACAGTAGTTTCCAGCTACAGAAATGTAATAAAGTCATCAAAAGTGAAACAACACTGCATAGTCTTCACTGTAAATTAAACATCATTATTAAAGTTACAAAAGTTATTTAGTCGAGCAGTGAGTGAATTTTTTTTTGTCACTTTAAGAGCAAATGCACGGATCCATGGGCGTCGGAAGCAAAAAAATGTGGGTGGGTCATCTCCCAGAAAAATTACATTTACATTAAAGGTGCACTGTGTAACATTTTTTCAGTAAACTATCCAAACCCCACTAGGCCAGTGTTATATATTTTGTTCAGTTGAGTACTTACAATATCCCAAATGTTTCCAACTATTAATCGTAAATCATGATAAATTGCTATTTTACCCAATGAACCGGGACGTGTGAGGGCGTGGCCTGTCGATGACATCATATCCGCGTTCGGTTTGCGGTTTTATTCTGCAGAAGCGCTTTACTCTCACTGCGGTGTGAACAAGTGTCATAGCAGCCGCGAGCGAACGCACAGAGTAACGTCATGACATCATTCTCAACACACTCAGATGTGTCTAACATGATAAACAGAGCTGCGTTCCCTCATACTTATGAGCGGAAAAGCGGAAATGGCACCGGCGACTGTGGCATAATAAAGGTCCCGCTCGTGTGTTGCGTTTATCTCATTAGCAATCGCTCCAGTGGCCTCGCTCAGCTCCACAACACTCCTGCTCTGCTTCACACTACAGTAATGTTAATAATCACATGAACATGATCTCTGCCCGAGTCCTATCCCGATTCTTTCCCACCGGCTGTGAGGTGAAGACCACATGTCCCTGCGCTCAAGCTTGGCATCATCAAACTACGCCTTTGTTTTGAATAGGCGACCTCTAGCGCACGGAAAAGTTACATAGTGCACCTTTAAGTACAAATATATCGCCTTGTTTACTAAATGTCTGGTTGGGGCAGACAATTATGGAAATCACTAAATCATTAACAGCAACAGTAGTGTAGGGGTAAGATGCATGGCATCAGGTTTTGACGCAGATCGACCCGAGGTTCGAATCCACCTTTTGCCGAACTCACTCTACTCCCTTTTCCCATCACATATCAAATCGGAAAGGCATTTATTTTCAGTAAAAATTAAGAAAATATTAGAAAAGTGAAAATAAAGCATCTAACGTGTTTAATAAGTGTTTATCGGTTAGGGGTAGGTAAACAGACATTTGCTGAATTAAGCTGGGCGTACACGGTGCGATTCGCGGTGCTGTCAGACGAGCTCGCAGACTATTTTTTTCTCTCGGGAATAATCGCGTGGACATCGTGTATGGTCGCGGTTCAGCGTGTGAGAGGAATTACGAGACGAGCCGAGCACGTTACGAGCACCTCCTGACCTCACGATAATTTTTAAACATGTCAAAAAAATTTGGGGAGTCGGCCCGATTTTCAGCCATACGCTGTCCCCTATTGCCAAATCATGCACAACCAGGTCACATAGGCTAGATCTATGAGTATTTTTAGGCTATAGCTCAGTGGCTGCAACCGCACAGAGTGCATACACTCAGACACACACACGCACACACTCTCTCTGGTTGTTTCTGTTGAAAGGAATGGCTGCTATTCACTGCTTTTCAACAAATCAGTTTTCTTTATTTCTTCTATCTGAAGCTGTAGCAGCAACATTGAAAGCTCCGGTCTCTGTGTTTAGCTTGTGTGATTGCCGCCGGCTCGCCGTGCTATGCCGTGTACCAGCTGCTTTGATGCGATTATCAAGTTAACTGATCTCACGACCTCCTGAGTGTCTGAATTTGCACAGAATCCAAAGTGAGTCGTCCAATATCATTGGTCTTAAAAAGTGGTTGGGTCTTGTCCCACCCACATACAATGGTTCCGACACCTATGCACGGATCTATTATACCGTTACTGTGCGTATGCGTTTATTTTCTCAACTGTTTACATTCACTTAAGACATAACCGACTATGTTTACTAGGATACTCACTATTTTTTTGCTCAAGCGCAAGACGTGGAAGAGAACTCAGTTTAGTATTTGTGCACTGTCTGATGTGCCTTTATGGACACGCACTAAACTTCCCGCGAGTAACTCCCTTTCACGTCTTCTTGCGCTTGGATATTTAAATTGGCAACTTTTGTGACGATGCAGTGCAGGCCCGTCAACTGTATCAGTGTCGTTCACGTTTGTGCACATTTATGCATTGTTAGAATTCATAAAAATGTTACCAGCCAACTGGCGAGTGACACCGTTTCGACTGTATCGCCAACGCAGTTTTTACTCACATTTGTCGCTTGGCGAGTGTTAATTTTAGGCCCTGATCAGGTGTAAATAGAAATGTCGCCAAAAACAAATATAAATACCAGGTGTTAATTAAACCTTTTCATTCCCTCAGAATTGAAGCGGTCACCAGCACAGGTCAGATGGGCTCGGTAACCAGACTCAAACAGTTTCTAGAGGTGAGCGTCATTCATTTTCTAGATGTTTAATAACTAATGCACACTGAAAACTCACCGCGTCTGTTTTTTCTCTCACCTAGACGTCTTTAAGAACCAAGCAGATTTCTGCTCCCAAGAGCGAGCTGGGCTCTGCCTTCTTCAGGTCCTGAGCGATGGAAATGTGTCCAAATATTCTGACCCAAACTATTCTGACTGAGATGAAGTATTAGCAATGGACAAATGTGTTCATGTAAGAGTAGAGGATTCATTTAATAGAGCATCATGCCATCTTAAGTTTAAGTTTGTTTTCTTTTATCCGAGCATGTAATATGATCTCTGAGTTTGTTTTAATACATGTGGGTGTCTTAATGTGTCCATTCAATCTCAAATTCATGAAAATAATCCCCCAAGATCGAAGTTTACGATCTGCTTTAGACAAACGATTGTTGACTGTAATCAGTAAGGCATCATTAGCCTGATTTTTGGATTTATGATGGAGTGTAATCTAGGATGAAATGTACTGTATATGGATGCAGATATTTATGACTTTATATGGCATAGAGATTAAACAAGTACACTAAGTGTATTACGATTCTTTTCAAGTGTGTTTTTCAAATCTAATGGACCAGAAAGTGGCTTTCTTTTGTATTTACGGTAGTACAGATCGCTGAAAGATGATCGGAAACAATTACAAACATGGTCATTGAATGACTCTATTGTTGTTTAAGAAAGTATTTCTATAAAAGAGTTCAGCACATTTTTGGAAAAGTGCTAAGATCATGAACTTTATTCATTATTTTATCATATTATTTACACAATGTCAGGAAAATTAACAGGATGGAAATGTTAGTTGTTTTTTTAATGACACAAACCAATTAATACCACAAAATTTATCAGATTCATTTGTAGTATTTAAGTCAGCTCAGTAATTTTATAAATCTCACAATTCTGACTTTTCCCCCTCAAAATTGCGAGTTTATATCTCATCACTTGTGAGTTATAAAGTCCAGATTTATTCAGAATTATAGGTTCAGAATTAATTTTTTATTCTGTGGTGGAAATAACCTTTCACGGCTCAACTTATTCACAATATGACAATAAAAAAAGAGAAAAAACATTACTCACATATGTAGGCCTATATATACACACATTCAATTAGAACTTAAAGAATATAAGTGCAACCAAAACAAAGAAATTTGCGACTACCTTTAAATTTTTTTTACCTTATTTTATAAAATATTCATATTTTATCCAGTGTATTTTATCAACACGTGATTGGGCCAT
>CM031950.1:19559985-19571040 GCA_018749465.1 Paracanthobrama guichenoti
AATGGAATTAGTGAAATAAATCAACTTTATGATGATATTCTAATTATATGACCAGCACCTGTACATACTGGTCTAAAAAATTTAGTCTAAAGGTTCAATAAACAGTTCCATTTATTAAAATAAACGTAAAAAAAAACTTATTTATGTGAGGCTTTATATCACAAACCCCTTGTTTGCTGTTATAAGGCCATCTCATCTGGATTATTGCCGCGTAGAGTCGAATCATTCCTGACATTCTCTTCAGGAAGCTGTCCTGCCCTTCCACTTTGGAGTCTTCCACACGGTATCCCAGAATCCTGATGGGCAAGGTACATTCATAATTAGGGGTGTAACGATTCACTCGTTTTCTCCATGCATCCTCAGCATTTGCGTGCGATTCAACAATAGTTAACATGAACTAACAATACTTTTTCAATTTTGGCTTCTGTAAATATCTACAAATGCCAATTTTTATAGGCTATTAAAATAAAGTTAATAATAATAGCATCATTAAGAACATGAACTAACATTAACAATGGACAAAAGATTTAATTTTTTTTGACCCCCTGAAGGACGCTGGGTAATTCAAACGCTGGCTAAGACACATTGGTGGAAACATTTAATCCTATGAATGCATATAAAAAAAAAAAAAGCAGAATCGAATGTGAATCGTCTCAAATCGAATCGTTCTGAATTTGCACGTTCTTGAATCGAATCGGTAACCAATGAATCGTGAATCGATTCGCAAAGATTCTGTTAAATTTCTGATTATCTGTTAAATTTGATGCATATTTGTCAGTCATACAAAAATGAAACTGGTCAGGTTTCTCAAATCTTACACATTAACTAATTGAACATAGCTTGTTTCCAAAGTTAGCAAGTTAATACTTTTTAAGTGATTAGATGTAATTGTTTTACACAATGAACTGATTTATGCTGATTCTGAGCTATTTGAATAAATGCATTTTGAAAATGCAAAGAGTTAATAATAAACTATGCTATGAAATGTGCAGAAATCTTTACTGTTACTCGTTTGGTTACTTATATTAGTTTGTTTATGTTAAAACTCTGTGATCCAAATGGATGGAAACGTTATATTGTATGGTTGAAAATGAACAAAGACATTTGTTTTCCTCTTCTAACCCCCTCTTTCTTGCCAAAAGGGCCATTTGTGATTCCTGAAAGCTCAGAGGTGCTGATGGTGATCAAGATCTGCTGTAATCTGCTGATTGGTTGGTTTGAATGTCTCACATTTGGCTTTTAGTCACATGGTCAGGAAGGGGATAAAAGGCCCTGTTTACACCTGGTATTAAGATGTATTAAGTCGATTGGATCACAAGTGGATGACGCTACATACAAGTGTAAATAGGGTGGAACACATTTTGAGCGTGTCCACTTCCAGAGGTAGTGGAAAACATATTAGACCGGATTGTCTTTCGTAGCGTTAACACTCATGTGGTCAATATGTGCGAACAGCCACAAAAGATCGTCTTCTCTCCGCCTACTGACCTAACGCGTAAACATAATGGGAAGGCTAGCCAGACGGGATTTAAACTTTGTTGAACTTTGCTGAAGACAGAAAATGAACCCACCATTCCTGATCTATAACACACAGTCACAGCGTTCGGCCGGTCTCACGGCTGTCAAAGCTGACGCTCTCTGTCTTTTGCTGTCATCTCCGGTCGTGTTCATTAGGGGTGTAATGATATTCAAACCGAACCGAAAAAACGCGATACACCACCCACGGTTCAAACCGCGACTCTCTCATGTCGAACCGAGCGAGCCCCGCCCCCTGCTGCCCCAGCCCAGCTCTCACTTCACCTTATGCCACAAAATATTTTTTTTCCTCCCTCGACATTTGATTAAATAGTAATTAGTGCACTTTTAACAACTAATAAGAGCTGTATTGTTACTAAATATTATTATTTACTAAGTATACACTAACTTTTGTCTTCTAAGTGCATGTCACGTGACTTGGGCGATCGCTCAAGCCTCACGGTGGAAGGACAGAAAGCAGTTTCCCCATTTAGCCAGGTATAGGCAAAATGCTACCTTGGAGTCCCAGCAACATCGTAATTTTCGTAGCTTGTGCCTTATGAAATATGTTGTTTATTTTTACATTAGTGTGGTGTACGTTATTGCGTACGCTATTTAATTTATAAGCCTGTTTATTTATCAGTATTTAGGTCTTTAAGTAGGCTAAAGTGGGAAATTACTTGAGTGTGTCATCAATTTATATGAAATAAATGTGCTTGTTTTTTAAACATAGTAAATGGTAAAATTAGATTATTTATAGTCTACAATGGAGGCATTTATTTAATTTTGGTTTAATTCGGTATGCTAACTGCTCTATAGAAAATGTGAAGCCAGTGTATACAGTTAATTAATATAAAGTTAATAAGTTAAATTATATGTTGTTATTATTAAGTTAAAAGTGAATCTAGTGTTATTATTGCTGGTGCCCTGCCATGAACCCTGACATAGGTGTATCGTTACACCCCTAGTGTTCATATGTACATCGTGTGAACTATTCGTCCATTAGATGGAAAGATCTAAAAAACCATATATTTACACCCTCCCCTCAAAGAAGTCAGGACAAAATGGTTGAAAGTGGACAAAAGAGACGGATTGAAACACCAGGTGTAAACGAGAATGCGTCTCCCTTGTCTACTTGTGTATCGTAATACACAGGGCCCCATCATACACCCGGAGCAATGCGACGCCAGACGCGACGCAAGTGTTTTCTGCTAGTTTCACCCTGACGCAGTTATCATTTTCATGTCCAGCGCTACGTTGTTTAAATATCAAAATGCACTCTCGCCCATCTGTTCACCCATGGGTGTCTGGTCTGAAAACCAGGTGTGTTCAGGAGCATTGTTGGGGTGTTGCTATTTTGAGGAACTGAAAACGACTGCACCATTGACCAACACAAACCTGCTCTAAAGTCAACAGCGCAGTATTTTTGTGTTATTTAAAGAGCGTGTTAGTAATATGCGCCTATAGTCGGTGCACAACGCGCATAAACTCTGCTTATTACACACACAGGGATGCAAAGCAGCGTGCACACACACACATAATTACATATTTAAAATAAAAGGATTCCTCTCCGGAGAAGCGCTCAGTCTCTGTAAATAGCGACTCCGCCATTGGTGCGAGCGCAACTGGCTTTTAAAGGGAAAGGGAGATGAGACTCTGATTGGTTTATTGCACGCTACACCCAAAACACACCCATGACTCATTAATAGACCCTTCTGGACCATGCGCCGGGCGCACAGACTACTTTTTTCGTTGTTAAACTAGCAAAAGTGGATTCGGACACACCCTAAGTGCACCAAAGCCATGCAACTTGTTAAACAATGTTCACTTACAGTATACCACTGGTCACATATCTCAAACGTCTTTTTACCTCTTAGAAAAGAATAAAAAAGAACTCCACGTGATTATATCAGGGCCTTTAGTCATTCAGTAACCCTGCAGCCTGAACCACTGTACCCCTACAATATGCAACTCAAATACTTAATTTTATCATAAGACATTTTTGGCCACAAGTGTCTCTCGTTCAGTAGAGCCAAGTGATCAAGCATTATTCTTACCTCTGGTAATCCTCCACGGATGTGCCACTTTCCATCGGTGGGTAGTGTGGCACAGCATACGGGCACTTCTTGTGGAGGTGCGCGAGTATAAGGTCTCCAATCTTAGGATGCAGCTCCATTATGCCCGACGCCACAGCGCCGATGGGGAATGCTGCCGAATGATTAGACGCCACCTCCTCTTCTCCTTGTTTCTGCAAATGCATTATTAAAATCAACTTTCAATGCCTCCAAAAATCGACACGTTTATTCATGTGAAAACCTACCACAAATTTTTCTGCCAGTCTATAACTGACAAACTCCAGACCCTGCGGATGCAGCGACGTCGAAACGGTCTTTCCAGCGGACGTCACGGGACGTCCTGACAACAGCTTGTCAATCTTCTCAAAGGCCTCCTTCAACGGGGAACCTACATGCAAACCACGTTTAAAGAAAAGCAACAGGTGTATTCAGCGTAAAAAGAAAAATGATTATCAAATCAATCTGAGTAATAAATAGACATTATTTTCAGCTAAATGAAAGCTTGAATTTCCGTTATGGTGTTTTAGTAAAATTATAATTTGTGTGTGTGAGTGCTTCATGCTGGTGTTTGCCACCTGAGCTGTTTGCGATCTGGCTCACAGGTGTGGTCGCAGCCTTTTGGAGCTCCATTTTTAATTTCTTCATCTGCACACATTCATAATATAAAACACAGAAGGGGAAGATTCAGTACAGCAGCATACAATATCCAATGAAATGCTCCTGAGAGCTGACGGGTGTCTGACCTGCGTGTCTTTGGCTTTGCTGAGGTCTTCAGAAGCCTGAGCGCACTGGTTGGCCGAATCCTGCAGCGCGTTGTACCATTTTAAAGTGCTGTCATCGGCTCCCGTCTGCAAACCTGCAGAGGATATGAAAAACACATTTATTTATAGTACTTTTCACAATACACATCGTCTCAAAATTGAATTACAGAAAGTCATAATGTAATGTTGATAAAATCTTAATAAAGCAAGTTCCACAGCTGGGCCATATAAAATGACGCATGGTATCCTCCGGATACAGATCTAGCTAAATTGTATTTATTATTTTGTCTAGCATATGTATAAGTGCCACAGTTGTTCCTCAGCGTTTGAATGCTATAAAAGTCGCGATGAAACGGAAGTAGCATTTGATTATCGAGTCTGAGTAAACATTTTGAGGTCTACAACTTTTATAAATGAAACGGACATGGATGAATCATTCATAATAAGATCTATAACATGCATTAGCAAAATAGATAAGACGACTTTATCTGAAATATATATATTAGTCAGTTTTGTTCCATCCGTGAGTAAGCTGTTCTCAGAAAGTATTAATATGGTCATGTGTCCTAGGTGATTATAAGCAGCTGTCAAGAAACCTGATGGGAGTTTAACATTTTTAAAAGTTAATCAGCAGCACGAGTTATGTTGTGCCATTTAAAGGCACACTATGTAAGATTTAAAATATCCAAATACCACTAGAACAATGTTATACAATTTGTTGACGTGTACTTATATTATCCCAAATGTTTCCAAGAACGTTTAAATCCAGAGAAATAAGCCTTTTTAACCAGGACACGGACGTGCGTCGCCTATCAGTGACATCATCCCCGCGTTACCCTCGGGTGTTATTGTGTGTTATTGTGCTTTAATATCTGATGTGTTTTATTAGACACTGTTTGGATCACTGATGGACAGACACTAATGATTGTTCTCCAGCTCAACACAGTTAGTCTGATTGTGTAAATCTGGTGTTGTTGATTTACCGTGAGTGCCATGTTTTACCACGCCTAATATGATCTCGCTCACTGCAGTGTGAACAAGCGTCTCATAGTAGCGCCGACGCACAGAGTAGCATTATAACATCACTTTAACACACTCAAATGTGTGTAAAATGCTAAAACAGTGCTGCGTTCCCCCCCACGTTGTTGTTCCTAACCTGTATTTATTCCCATACAGAAGTGTTTATTTAGGCAAAACCTTTGCAATATTTTCTAAATGTCGATAAAAAACTATTGCAAAATGACGGCGTTTCCATTAACTGATGTTATGCGACTACAACTCCCTACAAAGTCCGCTCCCTTTCTAAAACTTTCCCTCTCGCGTTAAATCATTCCAAAAGTTATGCCACATACTTTGGTAGGTTTATGTATATCCCAGCCACCACACTAGCTATTATTTTTAATGGAAGGAGATGTAGGCGTGTTATCCAAGCATTAATGGCAAGGAAAGCACCTCGTACTATGAGGTGTGTGTGTCTTCATGATCATTTGTGGCATTTCTTTGTTGTCTAGAATCCAGTATTCCCGTAATTCTTTTGTCTTTTATGAGTTTAATAAAGAACTCTGTCTCGTCTTCTGTCCAAACATATCACGTCATCTATAAAGAAATGACTGACTTTTACGTAAAAACCGTTTGCTTTGCAGTTTTGCGAAAATGTCCTTCTTCAAATTGCCTGAAAAACCACCTCAAGCGATATATGGGCCGATATATGTTTCCATTGGCCGATTCGCAATTTGAAGGGTTATGAGACCTTATTGTAAAGTTTTACCAAAACATCTAATGTGCTCCACAGAAGGAAGAAAGTCGTACAGGTTTGGAATGACATGAGCGTGAACTTTTCCTTGAAATTTGGCATGCATGCTCACTTGCCCTCACCTTCTTTTTTGGTTCTCTCTTTAGTGGACAGCACTGCATTTTTCTTTTGCTCCTCTTGCTGGGCTTTCAGCTCAGCCTGCCTCGTCTTCTCCTGCTCCTCTTCCTCCTGTTCCCTCTTCTTCCTCTCAGCAGCCTGTGCCACCTCGTCCTGCAGGCCTCTGACCAATGACCTCATTTCCTGTAGTGCTCGCTCCGCCACAGTCAAATCCTCCACACTGGGAAACTGACCCTGAGAACAATTTACATGTTACATTGATGCATTCGTCAGGCACTTATATCCAAAGTGATTTGAATTGCATGTAAGGCATATGCATGTTAGAGGTATATGTGACTCACGTCTGCGGAGGCCGGTACCACCTCTGACACCTGTGAGCAGAGCTGGTTGCCTCGGGTGATGTAGGGGGCGTGGTCTGTGTGTGTGGATGGGCGTGGCTGTAAGAGCTGGTTGAGCTGTAGCACCTCCTCCTGTATTGCATTAATGGCTCTGTGCCGCTCTCTGCCCTCCACCTGCCGCTGGCGCTCAAGCTCCGCCTCCCGCACACGCTGCTGCTCCATCTCACGTAGCCGCAGGTTCAGGATCTGCAACACAAAAAACAAGGTTTTTACCCGACATAGGTCTAATATTCCTGGTATTGCTACTTCCTATTCTTTTATTTACCATATAAACAAAGCTTTGTTTACTGTGAAACTTTCAGCTAAACCTAACTGATTGTTACAGAGCTCACACACAAAATTAAATGGACATGCAGTAAAACATAAGGCGTCAATGCTGCTGGGTAAACTATGATATGTTGATTATACACTATATATTATAGCTTCCGTTTCTTAATTCAGTATAGTCTCTATCAACAAATGTTTTTGCACTGCAACAAATTCCACCCAATTCAACTGGAGCTGCTGCATTAAATAATCAAAGTATAATTATCAAAATTATTAAGTCATTTCAACCTCGTCTAGTTGAATATATCATGAAGTCGAAATTTATTAAATAATTTTGTTAAAGTAATGGGAAAACATATGATGCTTTGACTCACTGATCAAATACATTTTTACAGCGTGTATTACAATGTCGATTAAAAACATTTCTGCTTTTTCCTCATCCATCCCTCGTCGGTCAAAATTACCTTTTAAATTTTTATAATATATCATTTTTCTTTTAGCATTTTTAATGCTTTTTTTAATTTTATTTGCCTTTAAATTACTAGATTTTATCAATAGATAATATAATTTAAGCACATTCTTTCAACTTACAGTCAAAATAACTCTCAAATACATGCATAACTAGCTCAAATCAGCTCAAAATCCCATTGGGTCAATGATAGATTTTATGTTGGTCTCAGCATTGAAGGAAATGGGACAGAGGGTTTTCTCCTGTGTGTGGAAGCTGTATTCTCTATGTTCCTATGTTTAACATATGGGACCCGTCCCTGTAAGGAATAGGTTTCTGCTAAGGGTCTTCAGGAGCTCAAGGAGAGCCTGGATGGTGGACCAGGAGAGTACCATATTTGGACTTGTTTTTTTATATGCATCGCATTCCTATAACCTGAGCTATATGACGTACTCTCTCTCTCATTGGTTAAACCTTTTCTACACCCCTTGTATTCTTTGTATATAACTATCAATCCTACATCAATTAAAATGAGATGTTACACTCTCCCTCAGCGCTGAGTATCTGTTCATTCAATTGCCAATGCAGAAAACTGGGATGAGGCACGAAGGGGCAAAAACCTAACAGTCAATTAGCCCCCCCGTCTCTGGAGCTCCAGCTCCCCCCCCTCTCCTGACCTGCTGTGGGCATGATGGGTAGATCAAACTCGGTCCTGCAGTTTATATCCAACCCTGATCAAATACACCCGAGCAAGCTATTATTCAGGATCACTAGAAAATCACAGGAAGGTGTGTTTGATCAGGGTTGGAGCTAAACTGCAGGACAGTGAGTTTGAGGAACCCGAGGCACTACTTGGGTGTCTTTGCTGACCTCTTGTCGAAAAAAAATAATAATATTGCATGATATTTCATGACTCTTGCCACTAGATGTCCTTATAGCTCTATGTGGAGCAAACGAGCTGTTCCGCTGGGTCCTAAAGTCAGCTCTTGAGTTGATCTCTTCAGTATGCATTAAGTTATACAAATTTTTTTTTTGGGTAAAGTTTTAGCATTCTGAGCGTTTGTTAGGTTTTTCTATGTATACTGAAGCATTCCTCGCATACCA
This sequence comes from Paracanthobrama guichenoti, assembly GCA_018749465.1. Classification (NCBI taxonomy): domain Eukaryota; kingdom Metazoa; phylum Chordata; class Actinopteri; order Cypriniformes; family Gobionidae; genus Paracanthobrama; species Paracanthobrama guichenoti. The sequence goes on from CM031950.1 coordinate 19,568,424, forward strand.
TTCATTCCTAAGCGGGTCGAATTGACCCGCGCGAGAAGGATTTGTTACTTTTTTTATTACAACCACATAAACTCCACAAATCAGTTTTTGTGTATTCAAATTCAACAAGCGTCCTACGGTCTTGGACCACTCAGAGGTTTGGGATACATTTAACTTAAGTACTGAATTATATTAACTACATATACTTATTAGAATTATGGTTACTTATAATTGTACATAATTTACTGTTATTACTATAGTAAGTACATGTATAATGTGTAACTACACTACCTTAAAATAAAGTGTTACCACTCTTTGTTTATTTAAAAAATGAAGTCTAAATGATTTCCTGTGGTAATGGATATTATGTCACAGACACTGTTGATAGAGCTGAATCTGGAAGATTTCTGTAATATCAAATAATAATCTCACTTTCATTCTGTGTCTGTGTTCCTCTCGCAGCTTCTCTTGCCGGCCGATACTCTCCTGCGTTTCAAACACAAAACACCAATTAAAACCAATACATGATTCAAACACATTCACTCTAAATCAGAATGAGTGAGAAATCAGTGAGTGCCAGATGAGGGGGGTCACGTACTCTTTCTCCATCATGTCCCTCATGCTCTGGTATTCCTGTCTCTGTTTGAGCTCCATGAACTCCTCAAAGCGTTTGAGCTGCTCAGACTCCCGGTTGGCAACTGTGGCCACCAGCCGCTCCTGCTGCTCCTGTCTGAGGCTCAGCTCCGTCTGTGAGAGAAGACCACCATCAGAGACTGTGTCCCTAATCGCCCCCTATACCCTCATTCACTATTCCCTACATTAGTCCACAAACGAGTGAGTGATTTCACGACACTCACAGTGCATTGTGGGTATTCTCTAGCCGTTGAGTGTACATCGGTTGTACACTACATGTTATTGCGGTGCAATGTGGAATTGAATGAGTGTATAACGTCCACTATGGTTTCGGACACCACTACAAATGGCTGTCCCATTAAACAGAGCCCTATTTAAACATGCTGATTGGTTGAACTCACCCAGCATTTTATTTCAACCTAAAAGTCTGTTGCGGTGCGTGCAGTAAGAGTTGTTTGCCATTCGAACCAACAATGAAGTTTAAAAAAATACGACTGATGGACCGACGACAAGGTTCAGGCTTTATTAATGCCCCATTTCCACTGAAATTGCCCAGAACAATTTGTCCCAGGAACTTTTATCCCCCCAGACCTGCTGCTATTTGCGTTTCCATCGTGGTCTAAAGTACCGTGACGATTCGTCCGGTGACGTAGGACTGCACATGGCTTCCGAGTTCCTGCTGGATTTTGTCCTCCGCATAAGCTTAAAGGGTAACTAAACCCTTGATCACAGCCTAACTCCACCCACTGGCAATATTTGAAAAATGCTGGAAAAGGCGGGGCTGAGCGGGGGCGTGCACCTGAGACCCACAGTGACGGATTGATTGACAGCTCTCTTAACTCCCTATATACACCAGCACGTTACAGTATTTTTCCTTAGTTCGTTACCACAGCAACCACTTGCGTATCAGGGTTTGAAAGCGTGTCTCATGTATGAAAAGTAGCTGTACACATGACGGGCGGCAAAAATATCGCAAGAAAAGCCTTGCGATATTTTATCCGTATTTTATTCATTAGAATGTGGATAGCAAGTTTCATTCATAATGTTTCTTCTTCATGTAACATGAGCGTTCATACTGGAGTGAAGCCGTTCAATGTGATAAATGCGGGAAAACATTTCTTAGGGCGCTGTGAGCTTGTGCCAGTAGCGAGCCGTTGAAAGAGCCACCATACATGGATGGCCAACAACGTTCAATAGGAAAATTCACCTGCAGTAGCCACTGTTCAACCTTAAGAGGGCAGCACTCACGTTTTTACCATAGACTGTAAAAAATATGGACGACGCAACTTCATTCTCCTCCGCGGAAGTAAATGAAGCCTCCGGAGGTCCGAATATGGTTCTGACATCTTGTGCAGATTTGGGACAGAGTCTGTGCGGTAGAGATCTCGGGACCGGAGTCTGCGCGGTAGAGAGCAGGAAATCAAAATCCCGCCCACGCTCGCGCAGATGCAGAACAATTCATTATGTCGGTGTGAAATAAACAGTTATGGAAATGTAGAAATTAAAGCTAAAGCTCCAATCTCCTCCCAAAAATCCAGAAAAAAGTCAGTTAGTGCCTGAGTGACAACTTCACTCAGAGAAGACGTCAATCTCAGCTGTCAATCATGACATCACACCTCAAATAGCATCAAATAACTAACTAAAACCAAACTCATTTAAAAAATTAACACTTGAAATGAAATCATCGTGATAAAAACTGCCTACAATGACAGAAACCAACTTTGGGAAAAAATTATTTGAAGTGTAATTTGATTGTTTAGTTTGTCTCGCGTCCATTAGAAAACACAGAGGGCTTATGAGCTACACCGGGGGGGCGATCGAGGGGCTGAGGCTTCGGTTTCTGAGAGGAGTGCTACAGGCTTTGGGATGGAAAAAAAATCTTTTTTTTTTGTGATTTTAATATGCAAATGACACGTCTGTCATAAGGTACATTTGGCATGTCCTGCCTTATCAACTTTTATAAAACACAATGAAAGTGGCAGTGAATGCGCAACTCCCTTCACTT
>CM031950.1:19601093-19641093 GCA_018749465.1 Paracanthobrama guichenoti
CATCATAGTACTTGTTGATCTATAGTCTTTAAATTAAAAGTTCTTACCTTGTTATCTAGCTTGAATAAAATTTTAAGATTAAGTTCTTATTAGTGCTGTCAAATCGATTATTCGCGATTAATCGCGATTAATCGCATCTAAACAAACGTTTGTGTTTATATAATACACTGCCCGGACCAACAACAACAACAAAAAAACTGTTTGGATTTAAAGTGGCAAACGCTAACGAGTCAATGATTGGATCATTTTTGCAGTGATTATTTATGTTTCTAACATGTTATATGTTTGGCAACAGTTCTTCCAACCCTTAATTGATGGAGTGTGTAGCATTTCATTTCTTAAACAACCATGTAGGAAGACACATCATGGCCATATTCCAGCATGACAATAGCTATGTTTCCATCCAAATTTGCGAATGTAACTTATGCGCAAAATTGCAGTATTGCATAAAACATTTGCGAATAATGCACCGTTTCCATCCATTGATACGAAGAGAACATAATCGTCACTTCTTGATAAACTACCGCTAAAAAAGAAACATAGGAGAAGCCACCATATAATTATTTTCGTATATAATAAGTGATTTGCGTCTCGGGGGAAACTCGTGCGACTCAATAAACTTGTTGTGTTGCTTTCAGAGGCAGATGCTGCTGTTTGGGTACGCATGTAAGACTGGAAATATACCGAACATCTTTGACAACAGACTTCTGAAAAACAGCATTACAGATGCTGTGCAAACAAGATGTTTCCGCTGGTTAGGACAGTTGTGCCGTTACATTTTTTTTTTTTGCGCATCGAAGATTTTATTCGGTAAATGCATTTCCATCGTAGCCTAGTTTATGCGTGTGTTTTCGTATATCGGATAGAAAATGCATCTGACTCAAAGGAGCGCATGAGTTTTTTTAAAGTGCATTTTTAGAATTTATGCGCATCTTGCCGTTTCCATTCAGCATTTTTTGATGCAATATCCCAAAATGCGCATAAAAATAGGTGGATGGAAACATAACTAGTGTCAAGATTCATCAGCTCAAACTGTGAGAGAATGGTTGGGAGGGAGCATGAAGAATCATTTTCACTCAGAATTGCCACTTCTGAGTTCAGAGCTTAAATTCATTGGAAGTGTTTGGGATGTGCCGGAGGAGACTTTACAGAGTGCTGGACTCTTGCATTGTCAGTACAAGATCTGGACCAAAAATTAGTGCACCTCTTGATGAAAATAAATGCTGTAATGTTATTTCCATCAAGAGGTGAATACATTTTTGGTCCAGATCTTGTACTGACAATGCATATATATTTATATTCTATATTTATATAGAAACTAGTGCTGTCAAATCGATTAATCGTGATTAATTACATCAAATACACGCACACACACACACACACACACACACACACACACACACACACACACACACACACACACACACACACACACACACGTATGTATTAGAAACTAGTGCTGTCAAATCGATTAATCGTGATTAATTACATCAAGTACACACGCACACACGTGTGTGTATTAGAAGCAAGTGCTGTCAAATCGATTAATCGTGATTAATTACATCCATCAAATACACACACACACACACACACACACACACACACACACACACACACACACACACACACACACACACACACACACGTGTGTGTATTAGAAACTAGTGCTGTCAAATCGATTAATTGTGATTAATTACATCACACACACAAACATATACACGTGTGTGTTAGAAACTAGTGCTGTCAAATTGATTAATCGTGATTTAATTACATCAAATACACACACACACACACACACACACACACACACACACACACACACACACACGTACGTGTGTGTATTAGAAACTAGTGCTGTCAAATCGATTAATTGTGATTAATTACATCACACACACAAACATATACACGTGTGTGTTAGAAACTAGTGCTGTCAAATCGATTAATCGTGATTTAATTACATCAAATACACACACACACACACACACACACACACACACACACACACACACACACATTTGACCGCACTAGTTTCTATATATTTTATTTCAGTTACTGTTTATTTTATTTCAAGTAATGCATTTTTTTTATGGTATTAGTTTTAGTTTATTATAACACTGCCTTTTCATTGTCAATAAGCATTTTGCGCTGTAGGATTCTTGATTTGCTGTTTGATTCTAGGAGATTAAAAACACTCTTTGTTACATTTTAGATTCTTCTAAACATTTTAGGTTCTAAAGTAGCACTTCTTAAGTGTTGTGGGTGGTTGCCAGGGCGTTGCTATGCAGTTGCGAAAATGCTTTTTTACATTTTGTTGTGTGGTTGCTAGGGTATTCAGGAAGGTTGCTAAGGACAGCGACTTGGATGCTTTCTGCATTTGATATTAACGGGGATTGTTCAGATTACTAACCCTTGATATAATGTAATAGTGATGCTTCAGCTCTGCTTCCCAGTTCATCATTCCACTGTTCTGATCTGCTTGTTTGAGACGGTTGCATGAGGATGTAGATAATGGCATGTGATCAGAGGGAAGTGAAGACAGACGCATTAGTTGAATTGTTGTACATTTTTTGTGTAGTCTGATACTAATGTCTATATATGTATTTTCCACTTTGTCCTTTTTTAGTGTCGTCACAAGCTCAGTAATGGATCGTGATATTGCATTTTTTTGTTGTCCTTCGCTTTACTGGTGAGCTCAAACACTGTAGCCATTCACACACAGTCTCACTGAGTTTAGATGTCCTATAAATGCACTAGTAAAGTGGTTGTAAAGTCAGTCTTAATCTATGCTTAATAAAATTTTATTTGAGTGATTTACAGGCGGTCAGATTCACAGGCTGTTGTTCTTCAGGCTGCCCGGTGTCTTTTCTCCTCTTTGCTCATCGCTTACAGAATAACAGGAAATAGTCGCCATCAGTGTCACTCTCACTATCCTTTGCTGTTTCAGGCCTCGCAACACAACGGCCTCCGCTTGCATTTCTGGCCAACAACGTTAATAAAAATGCTTCCGAAAAACAAGATATGGTGCAAACAAAAGTCTCTGTATAAGTTCTTAATATTCATAAGCAATATCACATGAGCAAAAGTGCTGTTTTCCCGGATATCAGCATGTTTGCAAAACCGTGATATGAACCGAACCGTGGCATTGCTGTATCGTTACAGCCCTATTGTCTACTATATAGTAGGTGAAAAACGGTATGTGACAAAGTAGTATGTCTGAATTCTACTAATTCAGCATTCTGAACAGAACCGCCAATCATGAGCTGCTCATGTGCACAGTGCGCTTTGCTTTCTTTCCGTTTCGAATTGTTTCGTAATCGTTTAAAAGAGGACATTTCAAGCTTTCTATAGACATATTTCTCATGTCTGATGTTGGATTATTTATGAGGCGCGCTCCAGTTCATGTGCAATGCATCGCTCCTGCGCCTTCAGGTCACGATTATTGTCTTCTATAGTCTATTTGCTTCTTATTTATTAAATCCAGACAATTGGTTGATGATACATTGATTAAAATTAAGATACAATTTATACCAAACGAAATTCACTGGATAAAGTAGTTAGCGACTGGAAAAGCTACACTGTTTTAAAAGTAACTGAGCTATTGAAAAATGTAGTTAAGCTAGCGTTGCAACTTGTATCCCGCTACTGCCCAACACTGGCTGTATGGTAGTGCACTTGAAATGAGACTTGGATGACTAGTGGTCTTTTATTACCTCTAATTTAAGGTTAGTTAACATTGTTTGCATTTTCTGACGACGCGTAGGTTCAACAGTATCCGCGTTTCCATTAGCCTACAGATTTGTGCAAAACTGATTTTTTTTCGCTTGTGATAAGTCATTCCAAAAATTATGCCACATTGATGGGTTTATGTGTATCCCAACCCCCGCACTAGCCACTGTGTTTAATGGAAGGAGACGTAGGCGTGCTCATTCAAGCATTAATTAAAATTAAAAGAATTGAATTTTCATGGTGGTAACTCAAAGTTGTTGTTTTTTTACCATTTCGTTATTTTGGCTCGGAATTTGGTTTGTTGGAAATATGAACTGAATTCAGAAATGCTTTTAAAATGAAAAACTTTGCGTTTAATAAACAAAATACAGTTTTGAAATGAAGACAGCGCTTGGAGTGGAGTGCAAAATAATCCGTTCCCTGAGTCCACGGCCTTTGTTGGTATTGTGAGTGTACACAAATAAAAGTAGACTAATTTCCCACCCTGGACACAACTGACACATGATAATGACAACATTGCGAATGTAGTACGTCCAGATTACATTCACTACACATAGTATGCGATTTCAGACGCAGCCAGTCACTTCTGCTTTTGTTGAACCAATCATTTGACTAAATGATTCAATGAATGACTCATTAAGACAATGATTTGCCACCACCTACTGGTGGTTTTAGTATAATTTCATTTTAGCTTATGGACGAAGATTGAATGCTGTCTTTGTTTTTGATCGTGATTGTCATGTCTGGTGGTTTGATTTGATGCAGATTTCACTTTAATGTAGATCTCAGTTGTGTTTCAGTGAAGCATAAACTTCACCTGCAGTGTTTTTCCATCTGTGACATTGCAGATAAAGTTGATACTTGCGTGAAACACAACTGAGACCTCAATTGAGGTATGAATGAGCAACCTCTGAGCAATACAATATTGGTTTGCATGGGATATTCAGCAAGAAAAAGGTTATGGTTCATGTTGACTCCACTGAATTTGGCTGAATTCTGGTTGTGGTCTGGCACTGGTTCTCATAAACTGACCCCTTTTAACATTCTCATTCAGGTCACACACATTCTCCTGTCACACACACACACACACACACACACACACACACACACACACACACACACACACACACACACACACACCTCTTGCAGCACATAAACCGCTTTTGTTTTGGCCTGGGTTGGTTGGCAGGAGGAAGTCAAATGGCAGCGCGTGGAGACGGTAGACAGACAGAGACGTCGGTGAACATGAGTGAGAGGAAGTTCAGATGAGACCGTAGTTTGTCCGGTTCAGTTTGTCATCCCGAGTTTGAGGATTGTAGGATGCTGTTGATACTCGAACAGAAGCATCAGACAGGGAAAGTTGCTTGATGTTCCGCAGGAAGTTTGTTGCTAAATGGGGTGTTTGGATTCACACGGTTTCAGACAGACGACAGGAAGCAGGAAGAGTGAGGCCATCAACTGTTTTCTGCTTTCTATAAATTAGATGCATTTCCCAATTTTATTGCTGGGTGATAATATCTTTATATTTTTCATCTCTCTCTCTCTCTCTCTCTCTATATATATATATATATATATATATATATATATATATATATATATATATATATATACACACACACACACACCCGATCAGACATAACATTATGAGCACTGACAGGAATAACTTCATCACCTGTTAGTGGGTGGGATATATTAGGCAGCAAGTGAACATTTTCCCCTCAAAGTTGATGTGTTAGAAGCAGGAAAAATGGGCAAGCGTAAGGATTTGAGCGAGTTGACAAGGGCCAGATTGTGATGGCTAGACGACTGGGTCAGAGCATCTCCAAAACTGCAGCTCTTGTGGGGTGTTCCCGGTCTGCAGTGGTCAGGATCTATCAAAAGTGCTCCAAGGAAGGAACAGTGGTGACCCGGCCACAGGGTCATGGGCGGCCAAGGCTCATTGATGCACGTGGGGAGCGAAGGCTGGCCTGTGTGGTCCGATCAAACAGACGAGCTACTGGAGCTCAAACTGCTCAAGAAGGTCTGATGGATCACGTTTTCTTAAGTGTGCGTCGGTTACCTGGGGAACCTGCCACAAGCAAATCAATCTAGCAAATGTTCAATCCTTGGATAATAAGATGGACGATCTTAGAGCCAGGATAAGTTTTCAACGGGACATGAGAGACTGTAATATCTATTGTTTGTCTGAAACATGGCTCACGCCCGCGGTCCCGGACACAGCTGTGACGCCGTCGGAGAACTTCTCTGTTTTTCGGATGGACAGAACAGCCGAGGCCGGTAAATCCAAAGGCGGTGGAGTGTGTTTCATGATCAACAAGAAATGGTGCGATCCCAGGAACATCACCATTCTCTCGCGATCCTGCTCGCCTCATCTGGAACATTTAACAATCATCTGCCGCCCATTCTATCTGCCTAGGGAGTTTTCTGCGGTTGTCTCGACCGCCGTTTACATCCCACCGCAGGCAGACACAGCGCTGGCTTTATCTGGCCTTCATGATGTTGCCAGCGGCGTCATAAACCAATATCCCGACGCGGCATTCATTGTCGCGGGCGATTTTAACAAAGCAAACCTAAAGAAAGTCCTGCCAAACTTTCATCAGCACGTCTCCTGCCCCACAAGAGGAGCAAACACACTGGATCACTGCTACTCTCCGTTTAAGAACGCCTATAAAGCGCGGTCACTTCCAGCGCTTGGCAAATCGGATCATGCCGCCATTTTCCTCACTCCCGAATACAAACAAAAGCTCCTCCAGGAACCCCCGGTGAGGCGGGAAGTTAAGCGTTGGTCACCCCACTCAGAGACCGCGCTACAGGCAGCTCTGGGCGATGTGGATTGGGACATGTTCCGAGCGAGTTCAGCTGACGTAAGCGAGTTCACAGACATGGCGCTTTGCTTCATCAACACGCTTACAGAGCAAGCCACGCAAACAATAACAATAACGTCCTTCTCAAATCAGAAACCGTGGGTGGACAATTCAATCCGCGCGGCAGTGAACGCGACGCACGGGCTGCTTACAACGCCGGTCTCCATTCAGGAATATGAATGAATACAGATCGTCCTGCTATGCTCTCAGACGAGCAGTTAAAGCCGCAAAACTCCGTTATAAAGATCGAGTGGAGTCTCATTTCCAACTCAACGACTCGCGGCGCATGTGGCAAGGTCTGAGGTCCATCTGCTCCTTTGGATCTAAATCCTCTGCAGAGGCAAGCGTTGATCCGTTGCTCGTGAACGAGAGTTAAACTCTTTCTATGCTCGCTTTGATTGTAACCGCTGCAGCGACTCCGCCAAGTGGCGCGTTAGAGGAAATTACTCAGAGCAGCAACAATCACGTGATCTCTGTCTCGGAGGATGAAGTTCGGAGAGCACTCAAGCGTGTGGACATCAGGAAAGCTGCTGGGCCAGATGGTATTTCAGGTCGTGTTCTGCGGTCCTGTGCTGATCAGCTCACCGGGTTGTTTACATCTATCTTTAATGAGTCCCTCGCTACATCTGTGGTCCCCACCTCCTTCAAAAAATCCACCATCATCCCTGTCCCTAAGAACAGTAAACCCTCTTGCCTAAATGACTATCGTCCAGTGGCTCTCACGTCTATAGTCATGAAGGTCTTTGAGAGACTCATTAAAAACACCATTTGCTCCTTCATTCCTGACACTTTGGACCCTCTTCAGTTTGCCTATCGTCCCAATAGATCGACTGAAGATGCCATCTCTCATGTCCTCCACTCCTCCCTCACTCACATCGACAGCAAAAGTGGGAACTACGTAAGGCTGCTATTTATTGACTATAGCTCAGCCTTTAACACCATAGTTCCCACCAAGCTAACCTCCAAACTCCTGGATCTCGGCCTGAATCCTTCTCTCTGCCACTGGATTGAGGACTTCCTCACTGGCAGGCCTCAGGTGGTGAGAATAGGCCAGTCCACCTCCACCTCCATCACCCTGAGTGTGGGAGCTCCACAGGGCTGTGTCCTGAGCCCTGCTCTACTCTCTCTACACGCATGACTGTTTGTCCACACACAGCTCCACCTCTATCATCAAATTTGCTGATGATACTGTTGTCCTGGGCCTCATTTCCAACAACAATGAGACGGCATACTTGGACGAGGTGGAGCATCTAACATCATGGTGCCAGGACAACTGTCTCTCTCTGAATGTTGGCAAGACCAAAGAAATGATTGTGGACTTCAGGAAGAGACAGCAACGGACATACTCCCCCTCATGATCAGCGGGTCACCAGTAGAGAGAGTGAGCAGCTTCAAGTACCTGGGAGTAAACATCTCCGAGGACCTGACCTGGACTGCTCACATTCAGACACAGGTGAAAAAGCCAGGCAAAGACTGTACCACCTGCGCCAGCTGAGGAAATTCAGGGTTTCACCAGCTATCCTGAAAACTTTCTATTTAGGGGCGATAGAAAGTGTTTTAACTCAGTGCATCACAGCGTGGTATGGGAACAGCACCAGTCATGACCGCAAAGTCCTGCAAAGAGTAGTGCACTTATCCGAGCGTATCTCAGGGTCAGCTCTCCGCCTCTGCAGGACGCCTACGCCAAATGCTGCAAAGGTAGAGCTACTAAGATCATCAAGGACTCTAATCACCCTGCAAACCCTCATTTCACGCTGCTACCATCTGGTAGCGCTTCCAAGCCTGATGGCCAAAACTGAGAGACTCAGGAGGAGCTTCTTCCCCAGGCCATCAGACTCCTGAACTCAGTCACTTAACATCACGTGACTTCACTTCAGGATAAACATCGATACACTGACATTGCACTGCACTTTCTGTTCTCGTTGTTACTGTGTAACAACCTGTCATAAACCTGTTTGCACATTATACTCTTTATACATTTGTTAACCACATATTTATAAGTCTACAGTTTACTCACTGCAAAGTCTACTTCAATTATTTTATTCCACTTTATCCTTATTTGTTACCTTTTTTTCTCTTGACTTGATTATTTATAATTCTACAGATATAGACATATATATATATATAGAGAGAGTACTTTTTTTATATCCTATTTCTATTATAATTTCTTCCTTGTGTTTTTAACTGTGAATTTGCACTGTCCATGGAGCGGACCTGTTTACATTTCACTGCCGGTTGTATATTCTGTATATAACTGTGTATGTGACAAATAAAACTCTTGAATCTTGAATCTTGAATCAAAGCACAAATGCTTCAGGAATGGTTTGAGGAGCACAACAACGAGTTTGAGGTGTTGACTCGGCCTCCAAGTTCCCCAGATCTCAATCCAATCGAGCATCTGTGGGATGTGCTGAACAAACAAGGCCAATCCATGGAGGCCCCACCTCACAACTTACAGGACTTAAAGGATCTGCTGCTAACATCTTGGTGCCAGATACCACAGCACACCTTCAGGGGTCTAGTGGAGTCCATGCCTTGACGGGTCAGGGCTGCTTTGGGCAGCAAAAGTGGGACCAACACGATATTAGTTGGTCGTAATTTTATGCCTGATCGGTGTATATTAATGTATTTGATTCAATTAAATTCAAAATTGCTTTATTGACAAAGCTTGGAATATATATGAACATAAAATTATAATGAATAAACAGTGTAACAAATTAGAACGTGTGCAAACATTTATTTTTATTTATTTTTAACTTTGACTACTTTTTGACTAGTAGAGGTCAAATATATGCTAAATAACAGTAAATAGTACTAATATAGCTCATTAAAAAGAATCAAGATATGCTTTTCTGCACTTCTTTTCCCAAAGTGAACACAAGGAAGAATTGTAGTTAATCATTTTCATTAATTTGCACCAATATAACAATTCATAGCCATAAACAGCGCTCCGACTACTTTAAAAGTCGACATCTGGGCACATTTCGGCTTTAATGAACAACCTGGTAAGCACGACCTGGAGAACACACGCGCGGTGTGTAAATCAAAGCTATCTGATTTATCATAACTATTTCATTTAGACTTGGGCACATAAATGTGTCTCCGCAAAACGGATATAAATCCGATCTTCAGTTCCCACACTATATGCAGATTTAATGGAGCTCACGTTAGGGCTGTCACTTTTTATTCGATATTCGAATATGCATTCGAACATGACGTGAAATATCCGTAATCGAACTATAAATAAAATATACGCTTTTTAAAGTGCCATGTAGCGCATTTTTTACAGGATCAGACCGTTTGTTTTTTATTTTATTGTTTGCCATCTCATCCAATAGAGGGCGCTCTAAACGTATTGTAGCGTAGGCCCATGACCAAATCAAGCAAATAATAGCCAGTCTGTTTCGAAAATGGAAGATAACTCTCAGAACGGCCAGCCTGAGCGGACAATTACGACCCCAACCCATCTTAAAAGTAGTGTCTGGAAACATTTTGGGTTCTACACCGTAGATGGTAAAGTAACCGTTAAAGATAAGGTTTGCAAAAAACGGTTTACACATCCTCGACATCCAATCTTCGCGCTCACCTGTCGAGTTACCATACAAATGAGGAGTCAGAGACACAGCAGACGGCCAGAGCATCGGGCGTCCAACATCGCATGACTGTATACTTTCCTGCACAACCGGTCGGCACGTCTGTGCGCTCCGAACGAATGTTCTCCACCGCGGGTCAATAAAAAGAGAGCTGCACTTGATCCAGTTTCTAGCAAACAATATAAAGAAATGAATTAGGCTAGGCTATAGGCCGTACTCCTGCTGCTGTTTAAGTTGTCATTGTTTGTGCCTGTTCTGATACTGTTTTTTTCCATGTAGCCTTATGTTGTGATTGGCTATGCATAGTGGCACTTCATATCGATTAAGTTGATAACCTGCTGTTTCAAACATTAAGTTGTTTTTCCAGACAGGCTATGGCCTGAGTCCTGTTTATGACTGTCAGACTGTTAATAAATTTGTGATTTAATCTTCGTTACGGTGTTGTTGTTGTTTGGGCGCTCGTAGGTATTCGAATACATTGCTTGATATTTGATATCCGCTCGAATTCGATTTTTCTCAAAAATTACAGCCCTAGTTCACGTCACAGAAAACAACAGATATGAGCTGCATTTTATTGATCAGCTAATTTCAGAATCAAAGGAGAGAGCGCGGCAACAGCACTGGTAAGATCATTGAGTTTCTTTACTTTTAATGAAGATTTACGACTTTCGATTTAATTCGCGGTAGTTTGTGCGTTGGCTTAATGAAGAGATGCTCTTTGGCGCTGCGTGCTGCGGTAGCGCTGTCATATCGGGCTATAACATCACATAACACGCTCTCACACGTTAATTTTTTTTTGCATTTTTGGGAGGAGTAAAATTTACATGTGTGGTTTCAACAACCAGATGCATTTAGACTTTTAGTTTTGACTGTAATGCGACCCAGACCACCTCCTGGCTTTTAGTATTTACTTTTGTGTATTTGTTCTAAATGCTCCAATACATGAGGACGCAGTGCATTGTGATATCGAATTAAACCGAATCGATGGCATGATAATCGTAATCGAACAGTGTAGGTTCACACCACTGATCTGTATAGAGAACTGGATTGCTCATGACGTCATAAAAAGTGAAGCTGCCGCACCACCATATTGGTATTCCCTAGTAAGCTCACGCGTTCTACTGAATCAATAGGAAATTATATGATTTTACTTGCCTAAGGAGACACCATTTTTATATGCGAAGTCTCCCTGTACATGCTTACGACACAAACATCCTAAGCATGTAAATTGTTATTTGTTTAAATTTGGGAATTGTTACGTTCAAAACAGTAAACATCAGCTCGGCGGGCGGACGAGACACTACAAATGTCAAAGAGCGCATTTTGAAATTGGAATAAAGATTTATAACATTGTACTGTTGTTGTTATGTATATTTATGTTTTGCTGTAGTGTTGTTTTTATTCATACAGTAGGCTAACTTCGATTTCGTTAACAGCATGCATTTTGAAGCATTTTGATGATTAAATATTTAATTCAACAACATGGCGCTGTCTTTAAGAGTCTGAACTAGATGTTGCTCAGTCAGGAAATACACATCACACATCATAGCGTATTCAGGCAGATAACGCTGACTGCTTTATTTCCGAGATGATGCATGGCATACTTTGAATTGTAATACAATATAGAGGCAAAGGGCAGCCCTGCCGGAGTCCAACATGCACCGGGAACATGATTTTTATGGACAGAATTTCTAGGCGCACACAAGGGCCGGAGGGTGTCCGGTTTGGGAACCACATGATTTCGTCGCTGCTTTTTGCAGATGATGTTGTCGTGTTGGCCTCCTCAGACCAGGACCTTCAGCGTGCACTGGGGCGGTTTGCAGCCGAGTGTGAAGCGGCTGGGATGAGAATCAGCACCTCCAAATCCGAGGCCATGGTTCTCAGTCGGAAAAGGGTGGCTTGCCCACTTCAGGTTGGTGGAGAGTTTCTGCCTCAGGTGGAGGAGTTCAGGTATTTTGGGGTCTTGTTCACGAGTGAGGGAAGGATGGAACGGGAGATTGACAGACGGATCGGTGCAGCTTCTGCAGTAATGCGGTCGATGTACCAGTCTGTCGTGGTAAAGAAGGAGCTGAGCTGTAAGGCGAAGCTCTCGATTTACCAGTCAATCTACGTTCCTACTCTCACCTATGGTCATGAGCTGTGTGTCATGACCGAAAGGACAAGATCCCGGATACAGGCGGACGAAATGAGCTTTCTCCACAGGGTGGCTGGGCGCTCCCTTAGAGATAGGGTGAGAAGCTCAGTTACTCGGGAGGAGCTCAGAGTAGAGCCGTTGCTCCTCCACATCGAGAGGAGCCAGTTGAGGTGGCTCGGGCATCTATTTCGGATGCCTCCTGGACACCTTCCCGGGGAAGTGTTCCGGGCATGTCCCACCGGGAGGAGGCCCGGGGGAAGACCTAGGACACGCTGGAGGGATTATGTCTCCCGGCTGGCCTGGGAACGCCGGTGTCGGCAGTGTGCAGTAGACACGCCCACATTAACGATTTCAATATATGAATCATACTCTCCGAAAAGACCATAAACATTACAGATAAGATCTGAAGTAACTATTAATTAACATGCATATGTCGTGAAACAAATCCTGTGAGACTGATATGCTGCAAGTCGTCAGTGTTTTGGCTGTACGTCAATGGCATGGCAATAAAAACAAACAAACAAACAAACAAACCATTTCGAGAGACTAATGAAACACTGTTGATGCTTTAATACTGTGTAAATGTGACATACGGCATTTGTTTCCACAACAGTATCAAGTGAGTTGAACAACGCAAATGCCGTTTTCCTTTCTGAATGCCTATAACTTTTGTCAAAATACCTACCAGACACACAAATGCAGATTGTTATACATAGAAACGTAGTATTTTCTATGAATAGTATAGGCTCTGGTAGGAATGTTGGGTGGGCCGTATCATCGCCTGTCCCAGCCGTTAGCCAGCCTCGTAATTAGGAGGGTTTGGCCTGCGCTTAAATTAAAAGCATCACAGTCTCATTCCTCATTCGCCTGCGCGGGCGCTGGGACTGTATGGCTTTAGAAGAGTTACTAATTTCATACATTGACCGACAGTTGATATTTATAGCAGATTCTTCTCTGTTTATGTAGCCACCTGCCAGAAGCCTCTCTGTTTGTATTTACTGTAATTCATGATCATCAGGTTGTGCGCTGTAAGTGTCCTGCCACACGCCTCATGCTTTATTTTAAATTGGTGTATTCTGAGGAGATTTTCTATATATATTAGCAGGTGACTTTAAAGGATACGCCATAAATTAAAAGTCTTTTACACTGTAAAAAGAGTGTTTATGTTTGTCTCTGTCTTCACATTTTACTCAACATGTCACTTGCTTTTTCTTTGTAATTAACTGTGAAATGCCATAGCAATTTCTGAGTGGAAATTGTTTGTACACCATCTTTTTTTCAGTGTACTCTCCCTCATGTTGTGACTTTCTGGGACTTTAACGAACATCTAGGCGTCTCTTTTCCATATGATGAAAGTGACCACAGAAGAAACGCGACTTCAAAATATCTCTTTATTGTGTTGCATGCATTCATGTTTTGGACTGGATGTGAGGGGTGAGTAAACGTCGCATTTCTTTAGCAAGCAGTTGCAGTCAACAGTTTTTGGTGCTTTATAGGGCTGGGTATTTACCACGATTCGATTCAGTTTTGATTCACAAGCTTGCAATTCGATTCCGATTCGATTCAATATTGATTATTTTGGATATATATCAGGTACAATACATGGCAAGTTTTCTCAAGGAAAACAAATCTCTGAACTAATGCTGTAAACTATGGGAGTCAGTTGTAGTCTACTATAATATTGAAGGTAAAATTTACTGAAAATGTTTTTATAATAATAAAGCTAGGCCTATAATATTAACTTTACAATCACATAGGCTAATCATATTTCTTCTCCAATTTTTTTTTTTTAATATAAACATTTAAATGGCGGCTGTTATAAGAACTTGCCATTAATTCAAACATGCATTAAATATTGAAGAACATTAAAAATTACAATGACTATGTAGTGTGGTGCATATATTTATCAAAATGCCCCCTCTAGAGTTAATTTTTCTAGCTGACTAATGAATTTATGGTCACTGGATGTGTTTTTTTCGGACATGTGACATTGTTCACAAGCTGTTTTACTGATGTTGAAACAAAAAAAATGAGACGTGATATGGATTCGGTAAGGTGTACTGTATCTTTTAACACTTTCAGATGCTCATTCATGTTTATTTTGCGCTGTAACTGGTTTTAAAGCGGAAGAGATGATCAGTTCATATGCGCTCCAGAGCGATCTCACGCCACAGTGCCAAAACAGTATTTATTTATTTTTATTTCCATTTTCATTTATTTTCCATCTGCTAGAGGTTGCCTATTCAAAACAAAGGCGTAGTTTGATGATGCCAAGCTTGAGCGCAGGGACATGTGGTCTTCCCCTCACAGCCGGTGGGAAAGAATCGGGATAGGACTCGGGCAGAGATCATGTTCATGTGATTATTAACATTACTGTAGTGTGAAGCAGAGCAGGAGTGTTGTGGAGCTGAGCGAGGCCACTGGAGCGATTGTTAATGAGATAAACGCGACACACGCCTTGCGAGCAGCGGGACTTTTATTATGCCACAGTCGCCGGTGCCATTTCCGCTTTTCCGCTCATAAGTATGAGGGAACGCAGCTCTGTTTATCATGTTAGACACATCTGAGTGTGTTGAGAATGATGTGATAGCGGCTGCTATGACACTTGTTCACACTGCAGTGAGAGTAAAGCGCTTCTGCAGAATAAAACCGCAAACCGAACGCAGATATGATGTCATCGACAGGCCACTTCAGGTTCAATAGTAACAAAGCACAAAGATTATTGCGATTTATTGGATGGGAGGGGTGCTACAGTGCACTGTTCATTCATCGACTCAAAGCAGGATGACTCATCCATTCTTGGGATTTAAGAATCGTTATCTGTTCCTAAAAATGAGAATCGATTAAAATAGTTTTTTTTACCCAGCACTAATGCGGTACTTTATTTGCAGGCTTATTTATTATAATCTATTCCAGAATTCATTACTATAGGTGGAAACCTGTGTGCAACTTTAGTTTTAGGGCTTTTAGATGATAAAGGGAAGCAAACATGACATGTCTTGAACTTGTCAGAGTTGTATGGATGTCTTTCCTGAAATGCTGCATAACCTGGTTGTTTCTCAAAAGCACTGTGAGTTAAGTTGATGTTAGAGACCATTGGTGGCAATACGATGCTTTTGGGAAACGCAGCCCTGTAGTTTTAAGACAGGTCTGCTGTGCCGCCCTTCTTGAAATGTTGACCATAAAAAGGCAAACCACTGTGTGTATGACACCGGCCCCACAGCCAGTCTTTTGCCACATGTGCATTTCTCCTCTCATTTGCAAAACCTGCGCGTTTTACCCAGCATGCTCTCATTTTGTAGGTCCGTCTTTAATCGTTACGATTCTGCCATATGCATTGATGAATAATTCCTCTTTAAATTAAATTATATATGCTGTGATGTTTTAGCTCTAATGCAAAAAGAACTGTTGTCAGCTATTTAAATGTTGGGCATGGCCCTTTAGTTCCAGTGAAAGGAACTCTTAATGCTTCAGCATACCAAGACATTTTGGACAATTTCATGCTCCCAAATTTGTGGGAACAGTTTGGGGATGGCCCCTTCCTGTACGAACATGACTGTGCACCAGTGCACAAATCAAGGTCCATAAAGACATGGATGAGCGAGTTTGGTGTGGAGGACCTCAGCCTGATAGAACACCTTTGGGATGAATTAGAGCGGAGACTGCGAGCCAGGCCTTCACGTCCAACACCAGTGCCTGACCTCACAAATGTGCTTGAATGGTCACAATTCCCATAAACCACACTCGAAAGCCTTCCCAGAAGAGTTGAAGCTGTTATAGCTGCAAAGGGTGGGCCAACTCCATACTAAACCCTACGGATTAAGAATGGGATGTCATTAAAGTTCATGTGCATGTAATGGCGGGCGTCCCAAAACGTTTGGCAATATATAATGCATGTCCTACTTTCAGATCGGTCGTCTCTCTTGCTTCGTGCCTGTCCTCATTACAGTATCTACACAGAGTCCGTCTCATCTGATTATCTCTGCTGTTTACCAGCAACATCGGACAACATCAGAAAACAACTGGGATAAGACGCTTCAGATAGGGTTCGGTCCCTAAATCCCTTGTTGCAATTAAATTTGAACGTTCACAAACATGATCTGCTTTGTGTCCTGCACATATGCATGATGTTTAAAGGCCATAAACCAACCAAACAAGCACAACATGGACTTCTCATGATTCAAAGCGGATATTCAGCTTGCTCTCGTAATGAGAGACGTGTCTTTATGCTGTTAGCAGCTGGCCGGTTCAAAGGGTCAGTCGTTCCCTTTACGACTTGTTCTTGTTGCTCTGAACTGTAAGCGTCTGTAAGCGTGTGCGTTATGTAATCTGACCATTCAGATTTATCGTTTGTGTTTTGGAAGTTTCACTCCCCGATGTCTGATGGATATAAATCCAGATTGCTCAGAACAAGGGCTCTTTGGAAACAGTGACATACAGCCTTGGGCTTTCTCTCTGTTCAGTTTTGCGGTTATGCAACTGGGTTTGTAAATCATGCAAAGATCAGCCGCCTGATCAGAGTCGTGCTGTGACCTTTTGACCTCAGCTTTTTAAAAGTCGCATGTGATCTTCATTGATTGACACAGATAGAGTTCAGTTAGTCACGTGTGAGGTTGATTGATTTAATTCAGAGTGAAATGTTATGGATAACAACCATACAGTGGCTGTGCATGGATAGTTTAATGCATATTGTACACAAAAATGGGAAGTGTTTTTTCTGAAATCTCCAGTTTACATCTGATTGACTGACTTCATGCATTTTCTCAGAGCTGCTTTGTGCAGGCTCATGTAAGTTTGCAATATTTCCCAGGCTAAGTAATGACACTTTTGAGGAAGTGTTAGTGTGTGACCGGTTCATGATTTTCAACATAGAACTGTATATTCAGGTTTTTTTTTGTCGTTTAACCACCTTAAACATCTGAAAACTTACTGTTTTACATTTTTTTAGATAGTATCTTTCTGTTTAAGTGGGTAGTTCATGAGCAGAATTAACTGCCAGACTGATATACCATTTCATATACACTCACCTAAAGGATTATTAGGAACACCATACTAATACTGTGTTTGACCCCCTTTCGCCTTCAGAACTGCCTTATTTATATGTGGCATTGATTCAACAAGGTGCTGAAAGCATTCTTTAGAAATGTTGGCCCATATTGATAGGATAGCATCTTGCAGTTGATGGAGATTTGTGGGATTTGTGGGAGCTCCTGTTCCACCACATCCCAAAGATGCTCTATTGGGTTGAGATCTGGTGACTGGGGGCCATTTTAGTACAGTGAACTCATTGTCATGTTCAAGAAACCAATTTGAAATGATTCGAGCTTTGTGACATGGTGCATTATCCTACTGGAAGTAGCCATCAGAGAATGGGTACATGGTGGTCATAAAGGGATGGACATGGTCAGAAACAATGCTCAGGTAGGCCGTGGCATTTAAACGATGCCCAATTGGCACTAAGGGGCCTAAAGTGTGCCAAGAAAACATCCCCCACACCATTACACCACCACCACCAGCCTGCACAGTGGTAACAAGGCATGATGGATCCATGTTCTCATTCTGTTTATGCCAAATTCTGACTCTCCCCTCTGAATGTCTCAACAGAAATCGAGACTCATCAGACCAGGCAACATTTGTCCAGTCTTCAACTGTCCAATTTTGGTGAGCTCGTGCAAATTGTAGCCTCTTTTTCCTATTTGTAGTGGAGATGAGTGGTACCCGGTGGGGTCTTCTGCTGTTGTAGCCCATCCGCCTCAAGGTTGTGTGTGTTGTGGCTTCACAAATGCTTTGCTGCATACCTCGGTTGTAACAAGTGGTTATTTCAGTCAAAGTTGCTCTTACATCAGCTTGAATCAGTCGGCCCATTCTCCTCTGACCTCTAGCATGAACAAGGCATTTTCGCCCACAGGACTGCTGCATACTGGATGTTTTTCCCTTTTCACACCATTCTTTGTAAACCCTAGAAATGGTTGTGCGTGAAAATCCCAGTAACTGAGCAGATTGTGAAATACTCAGACCGGCCCGTCTGGCACCAACAACCATGCCACGCTCAAAATTGCTTAAATCACCTTTCTTTCCCATTCTGACATTCAGTTTGGAGTTCAGGAGATTGTCTTGACCAGGACCACACCCCTAAATGCATTGAAGCAACTGCCATGTGATTGGTTGATTAGATAGTTTAATTAATGAGAAATTGAACAGGTGTTCCTAATAATCCTTTAGGTGAGTGTATATATATATATATATATATATATATATATATATATATATATATATATATATAACATCTCACCAAATTTATCAATATCTTTGTAAAATGGCACAGCTTTTTAAATATAACACCTGGTTTAACACCTGGTATTAAGATGCGTTTTGGTCGATCGGATCACAAGTGGACGACACTAAATACAGGTGTAAACTGGTCTAAAATGTTTTGGACGAGCGTCCACTTTCGAACACTTCCAGATGTAGTGGAAAACACATTCGACCGGATTGGTTTCATAGTGTAAACGCTCATGCGGTCAAATGTGTTCAAACAGCCACAAAAGAACCCCTACTCTCCGCTGACTGACCTAATGCTTAAATATTATGGGAAGGCAAACCAGATTTAAACTTTGTCGGCTGAAGACCCAAGTTTGGTTTGAAGATGAAAAACATACAAGCACCATTCCTGATTTCTAACACACACACACACACACACACACACACACACACACACACACACACACACACACACACACACACACACACACACACACACACACACACACAGCATTCAGCTGGTCTTGTGTCTGTCACTCATGTTCATATGTAAAGTGAGTGAGCTTATTTCATCCATTAAATGGAAAGATCTGAAAAAGCCCATGCATTTACCTGCCCATAGACCCTCCCCTCGAAGAAATCAGGACAGAAGTGTTTGAAAGTGGACAAAAGAGATGGATTAAAACACCAGATGTAAACGGGAATGTGTCTCCCTCATATACTTGTGATCTGATCGACCAAAACACATCTTAATACCAGGTGTAAACAGGGCCTTAGTGTTTGGCATCTGATGGGTTTGATGTGAAGTTTATTAAAGGGATAGTTCACCTAAAAATGAAAATTACCCCATGATTTACGCACCCTCAAGTCATCCTAGCCTTCTTTCAGAAAAATACAATCAGAGTTATATTAATAAAGCCCTGGCTCTTCCAAGCTTTATAATGGCAGTGAATGGCTGAAACATTTTTGAAGTCCATAGAAGTGCATCTATCCATCATAAAAGTGCATCTATCATTATAAAAGTGCATCTATGCATCTATCCATTATAAAAGTGCATCTATCCATCATAAAAGTGCATCTATCCATTATAAAAGTGCATCTATCATTATAAAAGTGTATTTATCCATTATAAAAGTATATAATATTTATAAAATATCCATATTTAAAACTTTATAGACTAAAATAACTAACTTCCAGCGGACAACCGTCTATTTTAGTCTATAAAGTTTTAAATATGGATATTTTTCTTACACAAACACGCCACTTCGCTTTAGAAGGCCTTTATTAACTCCCCGGAGCCGTGTGGAGCAGTTATATGATGGATAGATGCACTTTTATGATGGATGGATGCACTTTTATAATGGATGGATGCACTTCTATGGACTTCAAAAATGTATCAGCCATTCACTGCCATTATAAAGCTTGGAAGAGCCAGGGCTTTATTAATATAACTCCGATTGTATTCGTCTGAAAGAAGAATGTCATATACACCTAGGATGACTTGAGGGCGAGTAAATCATGGGATAATTTTCATTTTTGGGTGAACTATCCCTTTAAACCAACGTCCACTCAGAATCTGATTTGGCCTCTGTGCTGTTGCGTGGCCTGGGGCCGGCCGGATGTCTGAACACAGCTGGTCCTCCTCATCCGATCTGGAGGCGAGCGGGTTCAGGCTGGCACAGATGGACAAAGATTGCATTTATTTATTGGATGTGCCGGCTGTCACTTCCTGTTTTGATCGGCTATCGCTTCCTGCCTTGTTGAAAAAACCAAAAAGGAATTAGATGCATTTGTAATTATAAATGTCTTTTTTTTACAGATGCATCACAATGCTCTTCACAAGCTAGGGATGATTTTGTGCTCAAGTCAATGCTGGACATGACAATATTTTATTCTTGCATATGTAAAGCTCATGATGTCTATATGTCTATTATTTGGGAAGCTGAACAAGGTGATCTCTCCCTCACAGCAGAAACACACTTCTTTAGTGACATTGTTGATCTCGTGTCTAAAAACACAATGCCAGCGCCGCCGACGGCTCCCGTAACCCGAACGTAGCTCGTTGATGGACTCTTGCTCTCACTCTTTTTTACGTGTGTGTGTGTGTGTGTGTCTGTGTGTGTGTGTGTGTGTGCTCGTCTGGGAGAAGTGCCCATACAAGCAATTCCGCCCCTTATGATGTCATACAGGGCCATACTCAGAAAAAAAACTTTCCGAAACTTGTTTGAATCCTGCAGGAGTGTATTTGGCACAAAAATACTATTTTATAAATACTAAAATTAATAAAATAATTATTTTTACATTTTGTCCATGTTTATCATGAGAATAAACTCTTTAACAGTGTAAATAAGTCAGAATGCATGAAATAGCAGTTCTATAGTGTTCAGTTAAGCACACACAACGGACATGATAGGCAGTGACTACAACTTGTGCTCATATGATAATAAACAATAAAAGGATAATACATTGATTTTAATCTTTCTTTTTTCCTTCCAGTTACTGTTGGATGCTTTGTTGTGCATTTGATTGATTTTGAATTTATTTTTGATCAAACCCCTTACTCTAAGGCTGTGTGTCTACCAAAGTGTTTTTTCACACGGCTGGCTGGCGTATCCAGTTGTTTTCAATGGAAGCGCCGCGTTTTTAGAACGGCATGAGCGTAACGAGGCATTGAGCGTCTATTTCACGCTGAAGCGCTGAGCGCTCATCACTGTCACTTTTTACCCAGCCGTCCAATCACAGTGGAGGAGGGGTGGGACAAATACAACCCAACCACCACATTCTGCTTGTACAACGTCAACAGATGACAACAACTAGCATAATAACGGAAGAAAATTATTTAAAACAAAAGCCAGAGCTTTTATATAGAATCATAGACTGTAAAAAAAGTCCGTGCCGTCACCCATAGGATTCTGAAGAGCAGTTCTGAAGCGTAAAGTATGGTCGAGCTGGCCGTTGCCATCTTAGCAGTGCGTCATCACGCGTCACACCCGGATAACAGAAAATGGGCAAAGAGGCGGGACGTGGCTGGAGCTGAGGTGATGACTAACAGACAGCAGACAAACGGCTTTATTATGCAGAACTGTAAGGCTTTATATAAACAAATGAGTTATAAAAAAATTCACCCCCCTCACAGTTGTCATGAAGGGCAAAATTAGCCGTATAGACCAAAACCACACTTTGTACCCAGACTGTAAACATGTGTTATTCTGCTGTAAAGTTATAAAGGTAAAAGGTATTTTAACATTGGGCTCAATGAGATTCTGCTCCCTTCTGGAGCCTGTCCCTAGTGGCCAGTCGATGAATTGCAGTTCAAGTATTGGCTTCAAGAGAAACTGGGGGAGGTTGCCGCTTGTATAGAATCAATACAGAAACAAACTGTCTGTGAAATGAGATGCTAGTAACACTTCCGTGGATATTCCGTATCATAACAAGCAAAGGGTCTCAATTGGAAAAGAACGCTGCGCTGCCAAAACGCTCTCAAGCGCTGGATAAAAACACTGGGACACGCGGCCTAAGTATTAAACAACAGCTTCCTTGCTGAAGTGAGCCGAACCCTCTGTATGTTTCACCTTCCCTTATCCTGTCGTCCAGCACGCACGGGAAGCCAGCGGCTCTGTGTCCGCTAGAAGATAGTAAAGGAAGGTCTGCGGTGACGTCAGGCCATCTGATTGGAGCGCCCCGCTCTGGGATGTTTGTCCAAGCGCTGTCAGGGTCTGACACGGGGCCGAGCTACAGGATGGGAGATAAGGATCCGGTTTCAGCGCAGCACATTTCTGCTCGACTGAATCATCTGCAAAAACAGGGGTACACAGACAGCGAAGAGGTTCACACAAATACAGGCCTCATGAAATCTGAGTACATTCAGTCTGGAATCCGACTCCAGCGGTCAGTAACCTGAGCTGTGTTCAGAATATAAGTGTACTGGACTCTCTGAAATATTAATTGCATACTGCCAGAAACGTTTGGGCTTGGTCACTATGATCTTTTTGAAAGAAAGAAATCAAGGAGGCATTACATTGATCAAAGTAAAAACATTTAAAATGTTCCAAAATATTTCTATTTCAAATAAATGCTGTTCTTTTGAACTTTCTGTTCATCAAAGAATCCTACACAAAAATATGAATCATATCAGAGTGATTTCTGAAGGATCATGTGACACTGAAGACCGGAGGAATGATGATAAATTCAGCTTTGATCACAGGAGTAAATTACAGTTTAAAATGTATTCAAATAGAAAGCAGTTGTTTCAAAATTGTAATAATATTTAGAAATTTGTAATGGTTTTTACTGTATTTTTGATTAAATAAATACAGCCTTGGTGAGCAAAAGAGACTTCTTTCGTAAACAAAAAATCTTGCTGACCCCAAACATTTGAAGTAGGGCTGGCACGGTACATGAAAAAACATCCAAACCGTTCGGTTCACTTGTCTCGGTTTGACGCATGCGCAATGTAGCCTCGTGCCCGTATGTTACCTCAGACAGTGGGTGTCCTCGCGCGAAATAAGAGGTGTGTGTGGACAGACAGTAAAAGACAGTAAAAGTGGAGTGCTGCAGGTCACGTCACATGTAGAAATGGCAAGTGGGAGAGATAAGGAATGCTGCCGTATAACGTGTCGTATAACGCCGGCTTCACACCGCACGCGCAAGCAGTGCGTATGGAGAGCGGGAGCCGCGCGCGCCCTTTGCGCATTCACACTGGCAGCGTTTGTCTCGCGCAGCTGAACCGCGGCTCATGTATTGCAAATACAGACGAATATTGTCCATTCTGTCACATTTTCCGGTGCTCTCCGACCCCTGTCTGTCTGGTTTGATTTATGATGGGCAGCATATATCTGCTGCAAATGCGCCTGTTCCCTCCGTCCCAAACACACATGCATATAACATGCTGTATATAAGTAGTTCACGTGATAAATGTAACATTCAAGTTAAGATCTGCTTCTAGTTTTAATCATTTAAACAGGCCTTTGAAGTTTGGGCAAAAAGTTGCTCACGCTGAATTAAAGCCACAGTGCATTGTTCTGATCAATATTGACATGATTAACAGGAAACAACTTCTACATGATATAACAATTTTTTTAATACTGTATCCTAAATTGTGGATATTTAAGCTATATATCATATGCTGAAGTGAATTTCTGGAGTGTTAATGATTAAAAGAAAAAAACAACAAGAACCGTACAGAACCTGAAACCGTGATATGAACCGAACCGTGCGCTGCATGTTAAATTATGCAAGTATGTAGATTTTTTTTGCATATATTGCCATATTTCTGCCATTTCTTTATAAGAGTAGTATGCTTATTGTAAGTAGTATGTTATAGAGATTGACCGGCTAGGGATAGGAATCGGACGATTTTCCGCATGATTGGCCCGGGCCGGTGACAGTCAATCTCACGTCTTACCGATTCCGAGCCGTTTTTTTTTTTTGTTGCCAGCGGCACAGACAATAACATCAGCTGTGCATTTACTCTCCCTTAACGGTGAAGTGACACACGCCTCCTCTCGTGCTCTCATTCGCTCTGGTTAAATAGTGCTTGTATTGCGCATAATTTGACTAATTCCCGCAGGTTTCGAGCTCACACCAAAAGTGCGTGCACCACTGATCTATGTAAGTGGAGCGCACATAAGCCAGGGCTCCATGATTTCCGCGATGCAGAAAACAGACGAAATCCAGTCATAATAACGGAATTTACTGTATAACGCCGAATGTCACGTAATTTGTCAAATTCTGGATGAATAAATCAAAAGTTGGTCAGTACACATAACTCACATCGTGTAACATTAAACCGCAAGAAGACTATTTGAATATGAATCCTGCATGTTTCTGCGTGTCTCTGTGTGAATTGATACGGCTTAAACGTGTGGTTTAATTTACCTCACACACACCCTGAAGCACGCGCGACGCTCGCAGTGTTACTATGATGACATGAACTTCATCTCCAGAGCCGCTCTGAGAGTCACTTCATGAACATTTTACTGATTAATTTGAGAAAAACTATTGTCATATATCATATACACACAAAAGTTAGATCTTCACGGTAACCCGTCAAAATAAAAGTTTGGTTTATATTACTATTATATAGCACTATGTACAATTGCATTACAATTATACAGTATAATGTAATATCTTAATGTAATACTACTATTACTACTATCTCTAGTATGTTAGCATGCCATTCATCATACTCAGTCAGCAGTTGTGATTAGAGCTGCAACTACCGATTATTTTGAAAGTCGATTAGTTGTCGATTATTTTTTTACTAATCGATTAATCTGATAAAAAGGCAGTTTTTTTATTTTAACCCATACATAATACACAAAAATTAACCATGGTTTTACAATGAACAAAATAAACAATAATAAATACATAACAGGGTTATTTTAGTTATTCAGTGGTAAGCAGAAATTAACCACAGTTTTGCTTCAAATCCATAGTTTAACTAATATGGTATTTGTGTGGTTATACAAGTGGTTATCAATACAGCATCATTTTTGTAAGGGTATGTTTGTGCTATAGGCCTACATTATGTACAAAAATGTTTCTAAGCAAATCCCTACATTAAAATGATATTAAAGAAAGAAATAAAATAACTTTGATTATTATCGATTTTATTGATTAGTTGTTGCAGCCCTAGTTGTGATGGTTTGAGTTTAAAGCACAAGTTCAGGTCTGGATGAGGTAGATTTCAGTCGCACTGTGGTGAGTATACAGCAGGTTTTGCTGTTGAGTTGGAGGAGGTCATTGTGAGCATTGTGTTGGTGCCGCAGAGAGGCTGTGTGCTTTGGGTCAGGGGGAGGATCTGTCCTCTTTCAGGGCTTCCTCTCTTTAATGAAGCCTCTCTCTTTTGTTTTCTATTCTGATTTTCTTCCCCAGAGTGTGCAGCACGCTACGTCTCGAGAGAAACCATGCACAATCAGGGTTACTGTGTCTTGCGTAGATTCAGTGTGTTTTATGATATATGCTTTAATTAAAAAAAAAAAAAAATGCATTTCATACTTTAATGCATCCTGATGAGCACATTTTATATACACTACAGTTATAAAGTTTTTTATTTTATTTAAGAAATTAATACTTTTATTCAGAAACAGCACATTACATGCATTAAAAGGTACAGTAAAGACATTTATAATATAATGATGACCAATTCAGCTTTGATCACAGGAATAAATTACGTTTTACAATATATTCACATAGAAAACAGTTCTTTTAAAATGTAATATTTCATACAATATTTTTACTGTACTTATGATCAAATTTGATATATATATTCAAATATTAAATTTAATAATTTTTTTATTTAAATAAAATATTTTATATTGTGGGGGTTTAATAATTATCCACCGTTCTTAGAAAAAGATAATTTTAGCAATTTATTAGATAGGATGGTTAGTTAGAGTATTTATTTAAAAATATATATTTTTGATGAAAAACTATACATTATGTAAAAAAATGGTGATTTTAAAGCTTGTGTGTTTTTGTAAACATTTGCAATGCAAATATATATATATATATATATATATATATATATATATATATATATATATATATATATATATATATAAAAAATATTGGAAAAATGACAGACTTTCTATGCTTTTTAAACTATTTAAGCTTTAGTTTCAAATATTTTATCTTTTTATCATCTTGCCTTTATTTGCCATTGATCATTTACTGAGTTTAATGAATGTGTCTGTGAATCTTCCCCACCTGCCTGTGATTCTTCTCTCCCAGAAAACCTTTGCTCCCTGCTAGGCTGCCTGGTGAGCATCTAATGCATATTTATTCCACATGAATCTCGCTCATGGATCTTTTGTACACTCTAAATTGTCCCGAGTCTCCCAACAATTGGTCCATTCAGGAGCGCTTGATTGGGTTTGCCTTTGGCCGGCGTGGGAGAGAGTCGAGCCGAAAGCATGAAAGGAGGAAACGAGAGGATGCACAAAGCCTGTTGTGTTGTTGTTTGTGGGACTATTTATTACAAGATTGTTGCTTTTGACGATGTGATGTGCAGCTTTTGGTTGCATTGATGATCAGAGGCAGTAATTCGTTAAAAAGTGGTGATTGTGCATGCAAAACTTGCTGCTCGAGATGTTGTGGGTGGTTGCTAGGGTGTTGCTCACTTTCTCTTTCAAACTCTTCTCTGTCAGTGTTACTGTGGACACGAGGAGATTGTGGTTACTACGGTGATCGAACAAAGTACCACGGCCCCTGGAATGTTGTGAAAGAATGTGGCGGTGGGGAGGGGGGGATAAACCACAGCGGCTCTGATAACAGAAGAACCGGACAATACTAAACCCTCTGATTACCCTGAAGGGGTTTATTGGCCACTTCAATGGTGCTTCATAAATAATACGCAGATACTGTTGTGAACAGTGAGGGTTCTTGGAATCAATGTGTGTGTGTGTGTGTGTTTATATTTTTTATTTTCTTATGCCCCTTCTGCTCACCAAGGCTGCATTAAATTTGATAAAAAATACAGTAAAAAAAAAAGATAAATATTATTAGAATTTAAAATAATTTTTTTATGTGAATATATTGTAAAATGTAATTTATTCCTGTGATCAAAGCTGAATTTTCTGCATCATTACTCCAGTCTTCAGTGTCACATGATCCTTCAGAAATCATTATAATAAATTATTGTCAGTGTTGAAAACAGTTCATATGTTTGTCAAAACCGTGATACATTTTAATTCTTTGAATAGAAAGTTCAAAAGAACAGCATTTTTAAAAATAGAATCTTTTGTAACATTATAAATATCTTTATAATGTCACTTTCTGGTCAATTTAATGCATCGTTACTAAATAAAGGTATACATTTCTTTAAAAAAATCATACAGACTTACAAAACTTTTGAACAGTAGTGTATATATGGAAAATAATTCTACAAAAATGTAGAAATATTAATGTTTTATACACACACACACACACACACACACACACACACACACACATATATATATATATATATATATATATATATATATATATATATATATATATATATATATATACACACTGATCAGGCATAACATTATGACCGGTGAAGTGAATAACACTGATTATCTCTCATCACGGCTCCTGTAGTGGGTGGGATATATTAGGCAGCAAGTGAACATTTTGTCCTCAAAGTTGATGTGTTAGAAGCAGGAAAAATGGGCAAGCGTAAGGATTTGAGCGAGTTTGACAAGGGCCAGATTGTGATGGCTAGACGACTGGGTCAGAGCATCTCCAGAACTGCAGCTCTTGTGGGGTGTTCCCGGTCTGCAGTGGTCAGGATCTATCAAAAGTGCTCCAAGGAAGGAACAGTGGTGAACCGGACACAGGGTCATGGGCGGCCAAGGCTCATTGATGCACGTGGGGAGCGAAGGCTGGCCTGTGTGGTCCGATCAAACAGACGAGCTACTGGAGCTCAAACTGCTCAAGAAGTTAATGCTGGTTCTGATAGAAAGGTGTCAGAATACACAGAGCATCTCAGTTTGTTGTGTATGGGGCGGCATAGCCGCTGACCAGTCAGGGTGCCCGTGCTGACCCCTGTCCACCGCCAAAAGCACCAACAGTGGCCCGTGAGCATCAGAACTGGACCACGGAGCAATGGAAGAAGGTGGCCTGGTCTGATGAATCATTGTTGCAGACCATGTACACCTTTCATGGAAACGGTATTCCCGTGTGGCTGGGGCTCTTTCAGCAGGATAATGCGCCTGCCACAAAGCAAAAATGGTCCGATCCATGGAGGCCCCACCTCACAACTTACAGGACTTAAAGGATCTGCTGTTAACATCTTGGTGCCAGATACCACAGCACACCTTCAGGGGTCTAGTAGAGTCCATGTCTTGATGGTTCAGGGCTGTGTAGGCAGCAATATATATATTACACAATTAACCTCTAATTTCCCTTTGAATTCTTGTAATGTGTTGATCTGACCTTATAAAACCCATATACAATTTTTGAAGCTTTTATCCATCTGTGGTATCAGACATTTTCAAAAATGTGACTAGTTATGTTATTCTATTCCAGTTAAGTTTTTTCCTTCAGCACAAGCACATTTTAAAAATGCTTTTAAGTATGTTTGCACTATTAAATGCCACGGCTCTCTGAGACCCAAACAGAGCACAGGGTTATGGTTTGGGTTAGTCTAGTTAATTTGCTTTATATAAAAATGAGTTTGTGGTGTGACCTGATTTAGACAAACGTGTATGAGTGGAAGCAAACATGTCTGCAGTTTGTTTTTGTCCCAGAACATGAAACATGAACATTAGTCACACACTAATGCCACTCCTTAGTGCGGTATGAAGTGTGTGTGAGAGAGAGAGAGCGAAAGAGAGAGAGAGAGAGTGTGTGTGTGTGTGTGTGTGTGTGTGTGTGTGTGTGTGTGTGTGTGTGTGTGTTTGAGTGTGACGAAGGATTAGGAACAGATGCTTGTGTTGGCGATAAGCCACATTACAGCTCTCTAAACGTTTTGTAGATGGAGATGTCTGCTCTGGTTCTGTCCTGAAACTCAGATGTGTGTTTATATTCACCAAATCCATGATGACATACTGTTTTAGTATCATTCAACAGGTTTATTTTGTCCAGCTGCTAGCAAATCCACTCAAACATGGATTTCCATGGCATTGTTTCTAAGATGTTCTTAGTGCTTTAACATGTTGCATGTAAACATGTTAACATTGATGTAACATTTGCCATTCTAATTATAGAATGTATAGCCATCTGATAGTCTGCCTCTGCGGTTTTCTGAGTCATATTATTAGGCATATTTGCATAGCAGATGGTCAGAAGCTCATGAATATTCAGTACTGTTTGTTCATGGTTCTCTTTACATTCTCAAAGACAACCATGAGTCTGTGTGTATATTTGTGGTGTTGAGTTTAAGTCCACCTTATTCAAGTCCGAGTTGAGTCTTGAGTCTTTATCCAATCAAGTCCGAGTCGAATCTG
Organism: Paracanthobrama guichenoti; assembly: GCA_018749465.1. Taxonomy (NCBI): domain Eukaryota; kingdom Metazoa; phylum Chordata; class Actinopteri; order Cypriniformes; family Gobionidae; genus Paracanthobrama; species Paracanthobrama guichenoti. The sequence goes on from CM031950.1 coordinate 19,630,609, forward strand.
AGTCTTTAAACTGTTCAGTCCGAGTCAAATCTGAGTCCTTAACCTGTTGAGTTCAAGTCGAATCTGAGTCCTTAACCTGTTCAGTCCGAGTCGAATCTGAGTCCTTAACCTGTTGAGTTCGAGTCAAATCTGAGTCCTTAACCTGTTGAGTCCGAGTCAAATCTGAGTCTTTAACCTGTTGAGTCCGAGTCAAATCTGAGTCTTTAACCTGTTGAGTCCGAGTCAAATCTGAGTCCTTAACCTGTTGAGTCCGAGTCAAATCTGAGTCCTTAACCTGTTGAGTTCAAGTCGAATCTGAGTCCTTAACCTGTTCAGTCCGAGTCGAATCTGAGTCCTTAACCTGTTGAGTTCGAGTCAAATCTGAGTCCTTAACCTGTTGAGTCCGAGTCAAATCTGAGTCTTTAACCTGTTGAGTCCTGTTGAGTCCTTAACCTGTTGAGTCCGAGTCAAATCTGAGTCTTTAACCTGTTGAGTCCGAGTCAAATCTGAGTCTTTAACCTGTTGAGTCCGAGTCAAATCTGAGTCTTTAACCTGTTGAGTCCGAGTCAAATCTGAGTCTTTAACCTGTTGAGTCCGAGTCAAATCTGAGTCTTTAACCTGTTGAGTCCGAGTCAAATCTGAGTCTTTAACCTGTTGAGTCCGAGTCAAATCTGAGTCTTTAACCTGTTGAGTCAAATCTGAGTCTTTAACCTGTTGAGTCTGAGTCCTTAACCTGTTGAGTCCGAGTCAAATCTGAGTCCTTAACCTGTTGAGTCCGAGTCGAATCTGAATCTTTAACCTGTTGAGTCTGAGTCGAATCTGAGTCTTTAACCTGTTCAGTCCGAGTCGAATCTGAGTCTGTGTCTCATGCAGTCGATCAATCAGTTTCAACTGTGGAAAGACATCGATAAAACAAAGAATATGTCACATAACGTTACATTTACCTCAGAAAACCCATTCAAGGATCATAAACTCATTAGTTAGCTAGAAACATTTACTCTGGAGAGATAAATATATATGCACTATATTACATATTCATATATTTTTACCTCACGTGTTATTGATGCCTTCATTATTTAATGTTCATATAAGAACGAATTGGAGTAGAAACATAATTATATACTTAAGTTGATGTGCAATTTGAAATGTCTATATGCAACTCTTATTTGTATGTTGATTATTAAATCAATTGGATTAATTTATTAAGTAAACTTTTTCGTTTTTTGGCTAAATGAAAACCTTAAATTTGTTGCAATTCAATGCATGACTAGTAGGAACAGAAGCTGGCGTTGTGTCACCAGATGTGATATAATATGTGGATATCCTTCACATTATTACTAAACGCTTCAGAATGGCTATTATATTGAAATAAACTCCCTTCGGTTTAGTTGAGGAACATGAGGTTTGATTGATCCCAGTTCTTTGCCTTTGAAGGTCTGGATCGTTTCCAGTCGCAAACAGCCTCAAACCCTTTTACTACATGACCAGCCATTACAAACAGACCCACAGCTTGAAACATTAGCAGAGAGTCGGTGTCACAACCAACATCAACATATCATCGCCGTCAGTCTGGATCCGACTCGAGCATGTGTCTGAAATAACAGTCCTGAATCTTTGTTCTCTCGCCCACAGAGAAGAAGTCCACGAGAACGCCGTTCGCTGGAGGAAGAGGTTCTCCTTCGTATGCAAAATGAGCGCTAACCCCAACACGGGCATTCTGGACCCCTGTGTGTGTCGCGTCTCTGTGAGGAAGGTAAGATGAATTTGTTAAAGTGAGGTTAAAATTGAGGTGTGTGGACTTATGGGCGGAAAGCGTGCCGAGCTTGGCACTAAAATTAAAGGCGAAGGTTGTCATTACATATTGTCAGCTTGAAGTGTTGCTTGTGAAGTGTGTGTTTAGGTATGTTGGGATAAACATTGATGCCGTTTAGTGCGTCTGACTGTCCCGTCACTGAACTTCACACTCTTCCTGTTTTCATTACAGGAACTCAAAGGAGGAAAAACTTATTCAAAGGTGAGTGAAAGCATCCACATCTTTCCTTTCTGTATATATATAGAACTAAAACTGTGCAATTTAACATTCAGAGGTTCATTCAAACAATTTACTGTATACTTGAAGAATGAATCAAACTGAAATCTCTTTAAAATGATGTTCATTCACATGAGATGAAGACTGTTCAAAAGGGTTTTTTAAAAGAAGGAAATTAATACTTTCATTCAGCAAGAATGCTGATCAACAGTGACAGGAAAGACATTTAAAATGTTATAAAAGATTGCTAATAAATAAATCTGAGTCTTTAACCTGCTGAGTCCAAGTCGAATCGGAGTCTTTAACCTGCTGAGTCCGAGTCGAATCTTTAACCTGCTCAGTCCGAGTCGAATCTGAGTCTTTAACCTGCTGAGTCTGAGTCCAATCTTTAACCTGCTCAGTCCGAGTTGAATCTGAGTCTTTAACCTGTTCGGTCTGAGTCGAATCTGAGTCTTTAACCTGCTGAGTCCGAGTCGAATCTTTAACCTGCTCAGTCCGAGTCGAATCTGAGTCTTTAACCTGTTCGGTCTGAGTCGAATCTGAGTCTTTAACCTGTTCGGTCTGAGTCGAATCTGAGTCTTTAACCTGTTGAGTCCGAGTCGAATCTTTAACCTGCTCAGTCCGAGTCGAATCTTTAACCTGCTCAGTCCGAGTCGAATCTGAGTCTTTAACCTACTCAGTCCGAGTCGAATCTTTAACCTGCTCAGTCCGAGTCGAATCTGAGTCTTTAACCTGCTGAGTCCGAGTCGAATCTTTAACCTGCTCAGTCCGAGTCGAATCTGAGTCTTTAACCTGGTGAGTCCGAGTCGAATCTGAGTCTTTAACCTGTTCGGTCTGAGTCGAATCTGAGTCTTTAACCTGCTGAGTCCGAGTCGAATCTGAGTCTTTAACCTGTTCGGTCTGAGTCGAATCTGAGTCTTTAACCTGTTCGGTCTGAGTCGAATCTGAGTCTTTAACCTGTTGAGTCCGAGTCGAATCTTTAACCTGCTCAGTCCGAGTCGAATCTTTAACCTGCTCAGTCCGAGTCGAATCTTTAACCTGCTCAGTCCGAGTCGAATCTGAGTCTTTAACCTACTCAGTCCGAGTCGAATCTTTAACCTGCTCAGTCCGAGTCGAATCTGAGTCTTTAACCTGCTGAGTCCGAGTCGAATCTTTAACCTGCTCAGTCCGAGTCGAATCTTTAACCTGCTCAGTCCGAGTCGAATCTGAGTCTTTAACCTGCTGAGTCCGAGTCGAATCTGAGTCTTTAACCTGTTCGGTCTGAGTCGAATCTGAGTCTTTAACCTGCTGAGTCCGAGTCGAATCTTTAACCTGCTTAGTCCGAGTCGAATCTGAGTCTTTACCCTGTTCGGTCTGAGTCGAATCTGAGTCTTTAACCTGTTTGGTCCGAGTCGAATCTGAGTCTTTAACCTGCTGAGTCCGAGTCGAATCTGAGTCTTTAACCTGTTCGTTTTGAGTCGAATCTGAGTCTTTAACCTGTTCGGGCTGAGTCGAATCTGAGTCTTTAACCTGCTGAGTCCGAGTCGATTCTGAGTCTTTAACCTGTTCGTTTTGAGTCGAATCTGAGTCTTTAACCTGTTCGGTCTGAGTCGAATCTGAGTCTTTAACCTCAAGTCAAGTCAAAGTCAGCTTTATTGTCAATTCTGCCATACGTACAGTACATACATACAGAGAATTGAAATTCTATGACTCTCAGACCCTAGGTGCCTAACAACAACAAAACAATAACAATAACAACAAAAGTTTAACAGTAACAACAACAGAAGAAAGATTAAAAAAAAAGATGGATAAAGTGAATTATAGAGGTAAAGTGGCGATGGCAAATAGTGCAAACAATGGTAACAATAGTGCAATTTCAGATTTAAGTCAGTGCAGGTATAAAATAAAATTATAAGAGTGTGTGCAGAAAAAAAAAGAGTCTGTAAGAGTCCGTGTGCAAAAAAACCTGTTCGGTCTGAGTCGAATCTGAGTCTTTAACCTGTTCGGTCTGAGTCGAATCTGAGTCTTTAACCTGTTCGGTCTGAGTCGAATCTGAGTCTTTAACCTGTTCGGTCTGAGTCGAATCTGAGTCCTTAACCTGTTGAGTCCGAGTCGAATCTGAGTCTTTAACCTGTTGAGTCCGAGTCGAATCTGAGTCTTTAACCTGTTGAGTCCGAGTCGAATCTGAGTCTTTAACCTGTTGAGTCCGAGTCGAATCTGAGTCCTTAACCTGTTCAGTCCGAGTCGAATCTCAGTCTTTTACCTGTTCAGTCTGAGTCGAATCTGAGTCTTTTACCTGTTCGGTCTGAGTCGAATCTGAGTCTTTAACCTGTTCAGTCCGAGTTGAATCTGAGTCTTTAACCTGTTCGGTCTGAGTCGAATCTGAGTCCTTAACCTGTTCAGTCCGAGTCGAATCTCAGTCTTTTACCTGTTCGGTCTGAGTCGAATCTGAGTCTTTAACCTGTTCGGTCTGAGTCGAATCTGAGTCTTTAACCTGTTCAGTCGAGTTGAATCTGAGTCTTTAACCTGTTCGGTCTGAGTCGAATCTGAGTCCTTAACCTGTTCAGTCCGAGTCGAATCTCAGACCTGTTCGGTCTGATCGAATCTGAGTCTTTAACCTGTTCGGTCTGAGTCGAATCTGAGTCTTTAACCTGTTCAGTCCGAGTTGAATCTGAGTCTTTAACCTGTTCGGTCTGAGTCGAATCTGAGTCCTTAACCTGTTCAGTCCGAGTCGAATCTCAGTCTTTTACCTGTTCGGTCTGAGTCGAATCTGAGTCTTTAACCTGTTCGGTCTGAGTCGAATCTGAGTCTTTAACCTGTTCAGTCCGAGTTGAATCTGAGTCTTTAACCTGTTCGGTCTGAGTCGAATCTGAGTCCTTAACCTGTTCAGTCCGAGTCGAATCTGAGTCTTTAACCTGTTCGGTCTGAGTCGAATCTGAGTCTTTAACCTGCTGAGTCCGAGTCGAATCTGAGTCTTTAACCTGTTCGGTCTGAGTCGAATCTGAGTCTTTAACCTGTTGAGTCCGAGTCGAATCTGAGTCTTTAACCTGTTCGGTCTGAGTCGAATCTGAGTCCTTAACCTGTTCAGTCCGAGTCGAATCTGAGTCTTTAACCTGTTCGGTCTGAGTCGAATCTGAGTCCTTAACCTGTTCAGTCCGAGTCGAATCTGAGTCTTTAACCTACTGAGTCCGAGTCGAATCTGAGTCTTTAACCTGTCAATTTGAAATCATGCTGTAAAATGGCAAATTAAATTATGAAATACTGGAAACGCCTCTATCGGTCAATGAACCCTTGAGTTGAAATACTCTCAGCTTTATCCTTTAAATGCACAATTGGCATAAAAATCTCATAAAGAAATCTTGTCTATCTGTGCTGTCATGTGAAAGGACCTTCACAAGGTGTATTTGGAGTCATACATCACATTAAACTTTACAGCATTATCGTGTACAGGCGTCACCAACTCATCATGTTGTAAACGCATTTGTCTGGCTTGTCACAAGATTTACACGCTTCTTATGATGCCATGGTCATTTGACCGCAGTCTTCAGGCATGTGACACTTATCTTACATAAGCAATGCTTATTGCATTCGTGGCGTGACCCGGCGTTACCCTTAAAAGTGCTCTAGATAGCACACAGAAGTGGGAAATGCTTCATTCTTCATTCTTAATAGACTTTTCCTTGTATTTTCCCCTGCAGCAGGGCTAAGTTTGGATTTCCCGGATCTAAAAATACTCGTGAAGGGCTCTTTAAATACATGCATCTGGTAGCAGTAGGTATTCGGGGAAACGAACCCCGGGGGGATCCGACGAGAAGCTCTGAGACCTGACAATAAGTCAACAGGATGTTTAACCAGCAGCCCTCTACTAAACATTTACCTAACGCTCAATGCCGCTTCGCCAACTTAATGAATGGACTTACTGTAAGTCGCTCTAGTTGAGAAAGTGCAAGTTTAGACTAGAGATTTTCAACTGTTGCACAATAAAGCAAAAAATTTAAACAATCCTAAGGATTTTTAATGCAATTAATACTTTTATTGATTTAAGGATGCATTAAATTGATCAAAAGTGACAGTAAAGACATTTTATAATGTTACAAAAGATTCTATTTCAAATAAATGCTGTTCTTTTGAACCTTCTATTCATCAAAGAATCCTGAAAAATAAAGTGTATTAGCCTGACAAGCCAGACCCACATCAAGATGTTGCGCCTGGGAACTCAATCCGAGGGGCGGGATAAACGGCTGTCTTTCAAAGTCCCTCTGCACACAATAGGATAGCTCTACAACCAACCAGAGCAACGAAGAAGGTGAAGCAGAGCTAGTTGATAGATTCAACTTTCTCTGTATCCGGTCGGCAAAACTCCAAACACATCTTCCTTTCTTAAGAATGACTTCAGTGCAGTTCTTAACAAGAGCTTAAGAAGTCTCATAGAGTCGCGGCCAAAGCCGATTCGAAAGACTGCTGTTCGCCAGCTTCTTTAAGTAGCACACGGAACCACCGTCATTATGTTAAGCCCGCCCACCGACTACAGACGACGTGATTGGTTTTTCCAGCTCGCAGGTCTACCGAGAGTTGCTAGACTACACTCGCGGCAAATTAGATTTGCTGCCGCTAGGGTACGTCCAGATTTCTAGGCTAAAAATGTATCAGTTTCCACAAAAATATGAACTGTTTTCAACACTGATAATAATCATAAATGTTTCTTGATCATCAGATCCTCCTATGAGAGTGATCAGTGAAGGATCATGTGACACTGAAGACTGGAGTAATGATGATAAATTCAGCTTTGATCACAGGAATACATTACATTTGAACATTTATTCACATAGAAAACATTTTAAATTGTAATATTGATATATGATTCATTTGATCATCACTGTGATATTCCGGTATGGATTCGGTATTCCCCGTAGCACAGTTCAATCTTATAATCATATTAGTTATGAAAAGGCAAATATTCAACAAGCTGTTTGGCTGGGAAAAAGCAGGCGTGAGTTCACAGCAGAACAAGCCTGACGTCCACCATATGCTCTCTACCGCTGCCAAACTATAATCAGCGCATATTTCACATTTGCCGTGGCATGATGGGAATCCTGTGCTTATAAACAAAAGCAAATGTCAACCGTGTCTGTATGCGTCTGATCTTCCCAGCTGGGCTTTGCTGATCTGAACATGGCGGAGTTTGCTGGTTCAGGCTCCACCGCGCGCTGCTGTCTGCTGGAGGGATACGACACCAAGAACACCCGCCAGGACAACTCCATCCTGAAGGTCAGAGGTCAAACTCGAGCTGACATACTGCATCATTCTTTTTTTGAAACTCATTCTTTATTAGAAACAGTATTTTCTGTAGAGATAAAATTACAAATGCCAACAGTTGCAACAAGGATGTGTGTGTGTGTGTGTGTGTGTGTGTGTATAAAAACTATATACATATATATTTTATTAACCCAACAGGGGTGCAATTACAAGGGACAGTAGACAAACATTCAAGATATTAAAGGAAAATATATAAATTAATAAATAAAAAAGTAAACTTAACACTTTTAAAATCAAGCACAGAACATAAATCGATAACACCAGGTTTGTAAACATGTATGTGATTGCATGCACATTTCTGCTCTCTCCAATATGATTTATTAAAGTCTTAATTTTGTAAGTTAAGCAATCATAATTCTTAATATTAAATTGATCTTTATAATAATCATAACGAACCATTCAAATATTTAAGTGATATAATCAAAATGTTCATGTTGACGATGATGATGGAAGCGTTATGTTTGGCGTAACCTGATTAGCCAATCACCAACAAAGCGCTGGTGGTAGTGGTGTGATAACTAAATTTGTTTATTTGATGTTTGTTTGAATGATGAAAGCATAATCATGCGATATTGGAAGTGTGATGATTAGATGGGCATTTGATGATGTATTGTGTTTGAGTATGTTTATTGTGAGTATTGTTGATATGTTGATGTGATGAACGTTTGTGGGTGTTTATGTGCGTTGCCATACTCCTTAAACGATAATGTTGGGCATCTTCGATCAATAATTTCAATTCTGAGCAACTCAATCGTTCAAATCCGTGCATGTTTGATAATATAATTCATCTTTGATGTTTGACGATAGTAGTGTGTAGAATTATTCATAGCGCAAGGCATGATGATGAATGTTCATTTGCATTACTAGCGACATTATGACTTATATCTTATGTTATGCTGTGTGCGTGTTATAGATGTATTTAATAGATGTTGTATATGTTTGATATGATGTTTATGACGTGATTGACATTTGTATAAATTAATATGACTGCTGGATGTGATGTTTCGAGCATTGGGTGGCATACGTTCATGTTAAGTGTATCGTGAGCCATTGCTGGTGCTAACGTGATGGCATGCGGTGGGCTTTGATTACGAAACAAGAAGTTCATTAGTATTACCATTATGTTAATATTGACATTGTAAATATGTTTAGCAGTTTAAATGTGATGATTATGTATTCATATTGACTATTCATTTTCTGCATTGTTATTATTATATATGTTGTATTATGTTGACGATGTGGTGATGTATTAGTATTAGCTGATAATAGTGATATGCGGGTGTGTTCTTTGGCATCGATGTAATAGTGATGGGCTGAACTAATGATAATGACAATATTTCTATATATTTACTCTTTGTCTTATTTGTTTGTATCTTAGATCAGCCTCAGGAAACTCATTCATATTGGATCCATCTTTCAATAATTATTAATCAATAACTAACATCTAATTATCTTATATATCTCTTAAAATCTCAAATAATTCATATTATATATGCATTATCATTATATTCAAAATATAGTATATATGTAGTCTATATGTTGTTTATTGATATTAGCAGCGAATATTGTTGTGCGAAATATTGACAATTGTGTTTGTGGTGTTTGTTGAATAATTGTTTGATGTGTTGGGTATAGTGGTAGTAGTGATGTTGTTGTGTTGTTTGTTTGGCGTGTTTGCTTCAACTCAATCCAATAAATAATATTATTGATTTTTATTATTCTTAATATCTTAAGTATTCATAACGAGCTTCCATTCTATCAAATGTTAAATAATACTATATGATTTCATGTAACTTTCATGCCATTCTATAATGACTTTTGTATAAATAATATCACTTTGTTTTGTTTCATCATTGTTTTGCTAACTACTCACGACTTTGTTATCATTATCATTTTCGCTTCAAAAGTAAAATGATTGTTCATTAAAATAGCGCTATAAGTTTTCAAATGCGAATAAACTTTTTTTGATCAAAAACATTGACGACTTTTATTAACTAGAAGTACGTACTCATTTCTGTTATATACATTTCTGTTTCTTAAATAGAAATTTAGTTTGTATGTTTTGATTACTGAAATTTGCTGGCAGTGATATAGCTGATCCATCATGATTATTACAAGTAATTATTTAAAACTCATTCATAACAGTTAAAGTACTTCTGTACGCTTTTGTATATATGCTGTATATTATATATATATGTATGTATGTATGTATAACGTATATTTATATATATATATCATGATTAATCGTGTGATGGTTAGAACAATGATGATGAGATGATGTTTGACGCATGATGATTGCATGATGTGTGGGTAATGGCAGTTTGCATTCAGTTGTCTTTGAACTAACTGAGATATTCCATTACCAAATATTTATCTGAATCATGGATAATGACGCGATTCAGAAGTCTAATGCTTCAGGAAGAAAACATACAGTCTCTGTTGCTCACTCAAACTTGAAACTTTAAGATGACCTTTGGCATGCAGAAAATAAAGGTTTGCTAGGAGTGATAATTCATGTTATTCATGACAGCTCCCTTTTGCAGCATTGGTATGGCGTCTTTGGACAGGAAGACTTTAACCACTAAAATAACAGTTAACCTTTCTCTTTGGAACTTTGGGTATATTGGTACTATTTCCTTTATAAGTACATAAATTCATTACCTCTATAACCTAATAAGTTTTCAGTTCTTCAGTAAACCTAATTTCTCTAACATAAGTGGCCTGATATTACCTTTCTGCTCTGATATAGAACAGTGGTTTGGGATGTTTGTATGCGGTTTGGTAACAATAGATGTGGTGGGATGTGTTGTATATATTGAAATTATGTTCGCATGCATTGCGACAGCGTTGTTTGTGATGTTTAATAGTATAAATAGTGCGGATCAGCGCTTGCCTCTGCAGAGATTTAGATCCAAAGGAGCAGATGGACCTCAGACCTTGCCACATGCGCCGCGAGTCGTTGAGTTGGAAATGAGACTCCACTCGGTCTTTATAACGGAGTTTGCGGCTTTAACTGCTCGTCTGAGAGCATAGCAGGGCGATCTGTATTCATTCATATTCCCTGAATGGAGACCGGCGTTGTAAAGCAGCAGTCGTCGTTTCACTGCAGCGGAGTTGAATTATCCACCCACGGTTTCTGATTTGAGAAGGGCGTTATTGTTATTGTTTGCGTGGCTTGCTCT
>CM031950.1:19651093-19669080 GCA_018749465.1 Paracanthobrama guichenoti
AACGTTATTAGAATGTAGATCAGCTGTTCTCTATGTGAATATATAGTGAAGTGCAATTCCTGTGATCAAAGCTGAATTTATCATCATTACTCCAGTCTTCAGTGTCACATGATCCTTCAGAAATCATTATAATGTCAGGATTTGCAGCTCAAGAAACATTTATGATTATTATCAATGTTGAAAACTGCTGAATAGAACATTTATTTGAAATAGAATATTTTGTGACATTATAAATGTCTGTATTGTCACTTTTGATAAGTTTAAAGGGGTGTCTGATTAGGATTTGACTTGTTTAACTTTAGTGTGTAGCATCGCTGTTTGAGCATAACATCTGCAGAGATACTCAAAGTTCAAAGCAAAGGGAAATCTTTTCTTTTACAGAGATCACTTTTTAAGGACTACAACAAACGGCTGGTAGGGACTACAACGAGCTTCTTCACAGGTTAGTGACATCACCAACCCTGAAATTTACATAAACCCCGCCCCCAGGAACACACAACAAAGGCGGTGAGATCATCATGACAGAAAATGCTAATCAATGACTTGAAGATAGTTAACTCAAAAATTCATCCTCTATCCATTCAGAAGCGTCCCGTCTCATTCTACATGTTGTCTCGCCATCATTGTCCGACTCCGGTTTGATCATAAAAGGCTGAACAGTTTCAGTGCCTGTCTGCATGAGGTAATCAGAGCTGCTGACTGGAGTTCTTCAAGCTCCGCCCCATGAGCAGCAGCTCATTTGCATTTAAAGGTACATAAAAGCAGCACGTTTTTGCTCACGCTCAGTGTTAATTTCGTTGATGAATAATTTCAAGAACCTTTTTCACTGAGGAAAATGAGACCATAACTAAATAAAAAACCGTTTTGGATGACAAAAACTATGACGAAAGTCGCTTCAGAGCGGCTCAATCAATGAATAACACACATTTATGACAGCTAATGTTTATGATCTAATGCTGAGGGATAATGACAGTGTTAACTGTACGATGTTTATACAGTAATATGTTTTAGACGGAACGATGCATATTTTATCTCCCTCATCTGAACTGCGATAGTAAGGCGCATACATTTCAAAATAAGAGTCCCGGTGTATTTCGCGCTTGTTTATAATTAAAGGTCACGCATTATATATACGTTCTTAGTTACACTAACTATTTCATTTCATTCCCATTTAATTCATAATCAGGAGGAAAGACTAAGAACAATATTTGACATGTTATTCATTAAAGTATCAGGGTAATAATAGTTAACTAAAACCATTAAAACATATTCATTACTTGAAATTAAATAAATGTTTAACTCACCTTATTTAAAGCTTTAGCGTAACCTACAACATTATAAAAACTATATGGATGTTTTTAAAAAACAAACAAAAAAAGTGAATTGAGCTTGTGTATTTTTGCGCTTGAACGGCCAAAGACACGATGGTGTCAACAGTCGGTTATGTAATTCTTAAATGCTCAATTAATGCATTACAATTGAACTACACTCATTAGATTTTAGTCGACTAAAACTAAAAACAATTCAGGTGACTAAGATATGAATAAATGGCATTTTAGTCAAAAGAAAAAAAGCGACAATTTTAACATGCTATAAAAAATGATATGTGGGTATTTTGAGCTAAAACTTCACACACACTGGGGACATCAGAGACTTATTTTACATCTTGTAAAAAGGGGCAATCAACCACCTGTTTAATGCATCCTTGGTGGAAAAAAAATGCCTACTTGTTTATTTAAAATAATGTGTAGGCTACTCACACCTCAGCAAATTAAATGTCCATGTATATGCATATGTGTGAAATGACCCTTCCTTGGCCCGGCTCTCAGTCAGAGTGTGTCTTCTCTCAGCGAGCAGTGGCGTTTCCTCCTCTTGACGGTCAGCTGACAGCAGATCATACACCACACACTGTCTTCTGGAGCCATCTGAACACCATTACTGCTCCTGAAGGGCCGGAGCGCACATGATCCTGCAGGTACAAGAGAGGTCACACATCATTACCTTTATGTAAGGTGACCAGATTTCTGAAATGGAAACCGGGGATATTTCCCATTTGAGCGGTCAAAATATCATTAAAACACATTTGTTATTATCTATTATACTACGGGGCCGCTGAATGCTTGAATCTGATTGGCTGATGAACGTTCTGAGGTGTGCAGTTATTTTCTGGGAAACGCACAGCGAACGTAGTTCTAGGCAGCTCTCTTGACCGCATTACAGTTCCATATCACTCTGCATAGTTAACTGTAATAACGGAAATTACAGGACTAAAAAAACAACATGACAGACGATTTTCCTAAAGTAAATTTCAATATTTACGGTGAATCTAAAACGTTCAACAACCGGATATACATTCACAAGCTTTTCTCTCATTACAGCAAAAACACGTGCTCGCACACGTACACTACAGTTTGCACAAAAAGGTGTTGTCAGCGCTGCCCTGGCGATTTTATCAGTTAGCCTACACTCATCTAAAGTATTATTAGGAACACCATACTAATACTGTGTTTGACCCCCTTTCACCTTCAGAACTGCCTTAATTCTACGTGGCATTGATTCAACAAGGTGCTGAAAGCATTCTTTAGAAATGTTGGCCCATATTGATAGGATAGCATCTTGCAGTTGATGGAGATTTGTGGGATGCACATCCAGGGCACGAAGCTCCCGTTCCACCACATCCCAAAGATGCTCTATTGGGTTGAGATCTGGTGACTGTGGGGGCTATTTTAGTACAGTGAACTCATTGTCATGTTCAAGAAACCAATTTGAAATGATTCGAGCTTTGTGACATGGTGCATTATCCTGCTGGAAGTAGCCATCAGAGAATGGGTACATGGTGGTCATAAAGGGATGGATATGGTCAGAAACAATGCTCAGGTAGGCCGTGACATTTAAACGATGCCCAATTGGCACTAAGGGGCCTAAAGTGTGCCAAGAAAACATCCCCCACACCATTACACCACCACCACCAGCCTGCACAGTGGGAACAAGACATGATGGATCCATGCTCTCATTCTGTTTACACCAAATTCTGATTACCATCTGAATGTCTCAACAGAAATCCAGACTCATCAGACCAGGCAACATTTTTCCAGTCTTCAACTGTCCAATTTTGGTGAGCTCGTGCAAATTGTAGCCTCTTTTTCCTATTTGTAGTGGAGATGAGTGGTACCCGGTGGGGTCTTCTGCTGTTGTAGCCCATCCGCCTCAAGGTTGTGCATGTTGTGGCTTCACAAATGCTTTGCTGCATACCTGCATGTAAACTATTCACACCATTCTTTGTAAACCCTAGAAATGGTTGTGCGTGAAAATCCCAGTAACTGAGCAGATTGTGAAATACTCAGACCGGCCCGTCTGGCACCAACAACCATGCCACGCTCAAAATTGCTTAAATCACCTTTCTTTCCCATTCTGACATTCAGTTTGGAGTTCAGGAGATTGTCTTGACCAGGACCACACCCCTAAATGCATTGAAGCAACTGCCGTGTGATTGGTTGATTAGATAATTGCATTCATGAGAAATTGAACAGGTGTTCCTAATAATCCTTTAGGTGAGTGTATATAGTGTAGCAACTTGAAGGCTACACATGGCATTTTTTCACTAGCGAGGTAATAACAGCGCTGTTTAGAGACGCACAGAGGTAGCCTAATTCACACAAGCGCTCTCTCTCTCTCTCTCTCTCTCTCTCTCTCTCTCTCTCATAACTTCATTAATAAGTGCAGCAGAATGCTATCAACGGCTCAAGCCTCCATTACCAGCTTTAAGTTAGCTTAGCGATTTAATTACAAAAAATGGACGAGTTATTAAAGCAAGTTATTAAGTTGATTATACTTTTAAATGTACAATCGGATCGATGTCTTGAAGTGTGGTAACTGTAGTATAAGTGGAATAATTGACTCCAGAGTCAATTATTCCTTACTTAATTATAAAACGGGGACAATATATTTTTGAATGTTTTTTGTTGTCTTTGTCGTTGTGGGCTCCCTATATTTTTATTAACATTAATAATTATTATGATTTAGTTTGATTATTGCGATTTTTGGTCTGGTTTTAATACAATTCACCGTACCCTCAAAAACAAAACAATGAAAACCGTTAATACTAACCATTGTAAATCAAAAGCCGTTCAAAACAATATTATAACGTGACTTAAAAACACATTACAAAAACAAAACAACATAAATATGATATAAAACGATTTAACAAATATAATTGTATTTGAATACTTTCATTTTCACAAGTTTAAATATATGACTCTCTCCATTTGGGAGTTAAAATAACACTTTTAAAGTGTGAAATATGAAGGGTAAACGGGGCTAAAGGCTCCACCGGGCTAAAGGCTCCACCGGGCTAAAGGCTCCACCGGGGCTAAAGGCTCCACCGGGGCTAAAGGCTCCACCGGGCTAAAGGCTCCACCGGGCTAAAGGCTCCACCGGGCTAAAGGCTCCACCGAGCTATAGGCTCCACCGGGCTAAAGGCTCCACCGGGCTAAAGGCTCCACCGGGCTATAGGCTCCACCGGGGCTAAAGGCTCCACCGGGCTAAAGGCTCCACCGGGCTAAAGGCTCCACGGGGCTAAAGGCTCCAAAGCTCCAGCTAAAAAGGCTCCACCGGGCTAAAGGCTCCACCGAGGCTAAAGGCTCCACCGGCTAAAGGCTCCACCGGGCTATAGGCTCCACCGGGCTAAAGGCTCCACCGGGCTATAGGCTCCACCGGGCTAAAGGCTCCACCGGGCTAAAGGCTCCACCGGGCTAAAGGCTCCACGGGGCTAAAGGCTCCGCGGGGCTAAAGGCTCCACCGGGCTAAAGGCTCCACCGTGACTAAAGGCTCCACGGGGCTAAAGGCTCCACGGGGCTAAAGGCTCCACGGGGCTAAAGGCTCCACCGGCTAAAGGCTCCACCGGGCTAAAGGCTCCACCGGGCTAAAGGCTCCACCGGGCTAAAGGCTCCACCGGCTAAAGGCTCCACGGGCTAAAGGCTCCACGGGCTAAAGGCTCCACCGGGCTAAAGGCTCCACCGGGCTAAAGGCTCCACCGGGCTAAAGGCTCCACGGGGCTAAAGGCTCCACCGGGCTAAAGGCTCCACCGGGCTAAAGGCTCCACCGGGGCTAAAGGCTCCACCGGCTAAAGGCTCCACCGGGCTAAAGGCTCCACCGGGCTATAGGCTCCACCGGGCTAAAGGCTCCACCGGGCTAAAGGCTCCACCGGGCTAAAGGCTCCACGGGGCTAAAGGCTCCACGGGGCTAAAGGCTCCACCGGGCTAAAGGCTCCACCGGGCTAAAGGCCCGGTGGAGCCTACTGATCCGTGACGTGATCGCGGGCAGCAGCACAAAGATGATCCTGCGCTCATTTGATCTAAAATGTTGCAAATGAGCATCGCTAATATTACTGACTGTATTTTGAGACAAACATCGTCTTAATGATTTTCAGTTTTGTTCAAAGTAATTAAAGCAACAGTTTTCAATAACAGAAGAATATGATAAAGTATGGTATTTGGGGCGAAAGACACAATAATTAACATGATGATAAACAGCGGCTGACTTTGATATGTGTTTGTTAGATTCAGATGGGAAATATCATACATGAAGTACCTTAGAGATAATGTGATATTAATCATATCATATAATAAAATATCATTTATTGTCACTACTGTAAAGCTATATTAAATTATTATGGGCTGTCCTTCAATGCTCTCAGAATCTTTACTTTGTTTCTATATTTTTCAGATGTATTTCTATATTAACATATTTTAATGACAGCATATTTACTGATCAAAAATAAACAGAAAATAATTCAAACTTTGCTAAAGTGCTTGTTTTGAACAAGTATTAACGTAGACATTATTAAAAACACATTATTTTAGCTGAAGTATTTGTATTAATACTGTGAGCCTTTTGCCCCCTCGTCACCTCATACAGTTTTAAGATTTTTAAATAAAATAAACACTTTTTTAATTTATTTTCACACATAATCTGTTGCTCCATAAATGTTCAATACCAACATATATATTTATATATTATAGGAGTAGTGAAAAGCACATGTTTCTTAAGATGTGCCTATGTTATCACAGAGTAGATTTTAACACTGTAAGAGTTTATTTGTAAATCCAGCAGATGTGACACACACACTTCTGTTGAGGCTCTGTTATCTGCACACAACCGGCGCAACGTCATAGAGTGTCTCTGAACAGATTCACGCACTTTTAGGGGAAAAGTGCTGGTAGTCCATATTGACTTAAATACAAAATAGTGGCACAAAGCAACGTCTGTACACAGCCTGAATAACTTAAGAAATCACTAAGATTAAACATGTCAAGTAATTATATGTCCAGCCTGCCATAGAGCGTGAAAGATACATCCACACACTTAATTTGGTCAATTTAAAAAACCTGTCCCTTCATTCTCCCACCGTCACATTGGTGTAACAACCCCAGTGGCCAGAGGACATTTACTCGTACCTCGTCGAGTCACCAGGTAAGCCAGTGAATAATTTAACTCCGTTTTTGACTCATGAAGTACGGATGATGCTATCGGAAGCTAAGTCAGGCTAGTTGTATGGCTGGACAGTGCACTCACTACTCTAAATATAAAGACATAATATATACATTTAAAGATGTTTACGATGTAAAACCATTCACTTCTTACACCAAGGGACAGGTTTTTTTTAAATGACCAAATTAAGTGTGTGGATGTATCTTTCACGCTCTATGGCAGGCTGGACATATAATTACCTGACATGTTTAATCTTAGTGATTTCTTAAGTTATTCAAGCAAGTTTGTAGCCACTATTTTGTATTGAAAGTCCTCAAATTTGACCCTATTTACTTTGTTAGCACACATTACAGGTCTTAGGGTGAACAATTAATCCGTGCAAGTTAATACACAGAAAAAAATAGTTTGTCGCGGTAATCTTTAATCAAAGTCTGAAAAGTGACTTCCGGTGTGGAAACGGTGTTCCTTCCCAGATGATGTCAGTTTGACAGCTTAGGCTTGAAAATGCGTAACTGCTCCCCTCCGACCGTTAGGCCCCGATCACACAGAACGTATTTTCAGGTTTGAAAATGAAGAGCAGTGCGCTGCAGTTTTTTTAGTTGAAGTTTTTTCATTTAGAAAAGAGCAGTGCGCTGCAGTTTTTTTTTTTTTTAATGTTGCTAGAAACCCCCAAGCTGTCCTGCCAGTCTAATCAAGGTAACGGTCACCACCACGGAAGGCCCGCCTCTTCATTCATTTGATTGGAAAGAAAATGCGATGACTTCGGGCGCTTTTCCGCTCAGAGTTGAATTTTCTTCATGCACTCAGAGCGCTCCTTCTAAAACGCGAGGCGCATAAGCAGCACACATACCGCTCTCTGCCAAAAAACGCTCCTCTCGCTGCAAAAACTCGTTCTGTGTGATCGGGGGCCTCAGTCTGCTATGAGCGCGAGATGGAGAGGAGGAGTCAATAGTCTAGTCAATATTCAGTTTCACTTGGAAATGCGTCACAGCGCTGAAGAAAACTCACTTGCTACTTCCGGTTCACTGGGACTTGAAGTCTATGGGAAGTCTAGTTTATTTTCCCTTAAAAAGGGGCGTTGACGAAATTGACAGTTAAGTTCCCGGATGTGCCGGTAGTCCATTATACGGACATATACATAAGCACATGTAAACAGTCTTTAATTTATTACTTTAATGTATTACTTTAATTTAACATGAATAGTTAGTATGTTGCTACCTTGAAAGCGATAACGATGTTTCTTTCGATATTTGACGATCTGCTCTGCTCTCGGTTACGTTCTTCATGAAGTAGTAGCGATGCGCGCGCGCGCGACCAAGTAGAGTCAGCGTTTCTCACAGCACCATCTGCTGATGCACATAATCACTACACGATTGCACCTGTAATCCAGTGGCGGATGCCATATTATGATTGGTCAGATTGCCAGAAAAGTCCGAATTATGAGATAAGAAGTCCCACTTATTTATTTAGTAGGTGCAATTATACCTTTTATGTATTTATTTAGTAGGCTATTTAAACAGAACTGCGAAAACAGAATTCTGAGAAAAAAGTGAGAATTGAGAGTTACATTCGCAAATTCAGTTTGGACTTGTCTACTGGACTTCGTTTATCAGCGACAGATGCACAATGACCTATAATGAAGTAAGCCGTCACACTGAGGCAGAGGATGATGAGGAGGACGGTCCCGGGACCCACGTCCACCGGCGCACAGGCGTTCGGGCACGCGCAGGGACTCTCCACCCACATCTGCAGGGGCGCACGCTCGCTGAAGCTCTGGCTGGACGTGACGGAGTGATTCGGGCTGCATCGGTAATGAACCACAGTCTGAGGCTCACTGTCGGGAAACACTGAGGAGAGACAATCAGCAGCTGAATATATGACAGACATACTGCTTTTACAGAGCATTGCTGAATTATGAAGGAGGAGGAGTGCCACTCAAAGATCTTGTGAAATCGCTGAGGTCGAGTGCAGTTTTCTTCACTGTGTGCAAACAATTATATAATGGTCTTATTATTATGCCTTTTATTTTTTACAGCCATGAAACATGATTCACTTTACTAGAGAGCATCGTATTGGACAAAAAATTGGACACAATATGTGCAGGATATTTTTGCTCCATTTCCCAGTTAGACAGATAGATAGATAGATAGGTAGACACACAGACAGATGGATGGACGGACGGACGGATGGATGGACGGACATATAGATAGATGGATAACTTACTGTAATAAGACACAGAGAGCGTCTTCTGTGAGTCATTATAGCTGAATGTATTGCCCTCGTGTCTGCCGTAGTTCAAGTATTGAGTGATGAAGCTGTTGTCCTGATGAATCCTTAATAACATCATTCCACATCTCAACATTTATAGATAAGACTGACAATGAGTTGACAATGAAATATTCTGAGCTTGTAACCATGCATCCTAGCTGTTTTTGTGTTACTACTAAGCACGTGCTGAACTGACCTTCTAATGACACAAGCGGCCACGTCTGTGCAGTCGGCGGCGCTGAAGCGCTCGGGCTGTGAGAAGGCCACACACGGGCTGAAGGACAGCAGCTCGTCCGTGTCCTGCGGCGCTGATGGCAGGGGCTTCAGCCACTGTAAGAACCCGTCCTCATCCGTCACTGAGCCCAGATTGATGAGCCCGGATCCATCCCGCATCAGACATTTACACTGGTTCACTTTAATACAGCCGCTGTGTGGAGGATCCGCTGTGATGAGGCCTAAAGAGAAAGAAAGCAGTGTCAGAGCCGAGAGAACCATAGCGAATGTTCACTGAGTCTGACCACTAACACACCAGTGATAATGAACATCAGTGTGTGAGATTCCAGCAGAGCTCACACCAACACAAGAGCTCATCCATCTATCCATCTATCCATCTATCTATCTATCTATCTATCTATCTATCTATCTATCTATCTATCTATCTATCTATCTATCTATCTATCTATCTATCTATCTATCTATCTGTCTGTCTGTCTGTCTGTCTGTCTGTCTGTCTGTCTGTCTATCTATCCAGTCTTCAGTGTCACATGACCCTTCAGAAATCATTCTAATATATACAAGCATTAAATGTAAATCACTATAAGATATTTTTAATCTAATAATTGTAGGTGGTGTATAGGACAGTGGCCAGTCTGATGTATGGAGCAGTATTTATTTGTGTACAATAAACCAGAATTTAGTCTATAGTCATCCTATCTTTCCAAGAACATACTGTACATTAAATTGGAGGGGGCCGCCCCTCCAAATCCCTGAGTTCAGGTGTTCAGTCCCTTCATGGCCACAGGTGTATAAATCAAGCACTAGGCATGCAGACGCTTCTACACACATTTGTGAAAGAATGGGCCGCTCTCAGGAGCTCAGTGAACTCAAGCGTGGGACCGTGATAGGTTGTCACCTGTGCAATAAGTCCATTCCTGAAATTTCATCACTACTAAATATCCCACGCTCAACTGTTAGTGGGATTATAACAAAGTGGAAGCAATTGGGAAAAACAGCAACTCGGCCACGAAGTGTTAGGCCACGTAAAATCACAGAGCGGGGTCAGCGCATGCTGAGGGTCACAGTGCGCAGAAGTCACCAACTTTCTGCAGAGTCAATAGCTCCAGACCTCCAAACTTCTGTGGCCTTCAGATGAGCTCAAGAACAGTGCACAGAGAGCTTCATGGAATGGGTTTCCATGGCCGAGCAGCTCATCCAAGCCTTACATCACCAAGTGCAATGCAAAGCGTGGGATGCAGTGGAGTAAAGCACGCCGCCACTGGACTCTAGAGCAGTGGAGACGTGTTCTCTGGAGTGACCAATCGCGCTTCTCTGTCTGGCAATCCGATGGACGAGTCTGGGTTTGGCGGTTGCCAGGAGAACAGGACTTGCCTGACTGCATTGTGCCAAGTGTTAAGTTTGGTGGAGGGGGGATTATGGTGTGGGGATGTTTTTCAGGGGTTGGGCTTGGCCCCTTAGTTCCAGTGAAAGGAACTCTTAATGTTTCAGCATACCAAGACATTTTGGACAATTTCATGCTCCTAACTTTGTGGGGACGGCCCTTTCCTGTCCCAACATGACTGCGCACCAGTGCACAAAGCGCCGGTCCATAAAGACATGGATGAGTGAGTTTGGTGTGGAGGAACTTGAGTCCTGACCTCAACCCGATAGAACACCTTTGGGATGAATTAGAGCGGAGACTGCGAGCCAGGCCTTCTCGTCCAACATCAGTGCCTGACCTCACAAATGCGCTTCTAGAAGAATGGTCAAAATCCTAATAAACACACTCCTAAACCTTGTGGAAAGCCTTCCTAGAAGAGCTGAAGCTGTTAGAGCTGCAAAGGGTGGGCCAACTCCATATTAAACTCTACGGATTAAGAATGGGATGTCATTAAAGTTCATGTGCATGTAAAGGCAGACGTCCTAAAAATGTTGGGGGTGTAGTGTATTTCATATGTGTTTACACAATTTTTCAGGGGGGCATCGAATTATTATACCACATAAAACAAAAAATATATTTAATTTCCCAAATTATTACCCACATCAATCACTTTCCAAACAGCATTCATGAATAGAATTGTACACAGGTTCATGCGTGCTGAGCTGTGCTATTACCCTTTAAATCAGGCGGAGCTGTAGACTGATGAGCGCACTGATGCCTCACGTTAAATACACACACTAGCACGTAGAGTTGGTATAAGTTGAATGGCGATTTGCATGGAAGAGTTTTACAAATAGCTGGGAACTGGAGCTGTCAGCAATTGGTACGTAATAATTATTTAAAATAATATTTTATTATTTAGTTCTCAGTGTCTATGTTAACATTCAAGAGTAAGTTATTATCGGGATATGTTCTAAAACGACACATTCATAAAATACACGAACTATAGACTGCGTCACATCACGTGATACCTGTTACTTTTGACAGCGCTGCTAGAATGGACCAATCACAGTTAGCCTTATTGTCATTTGATGTGATGGATCATTTTTTATTTATTTATTTTTTAATCAGCTATTAATCATTAGAATGTACATATTCTAACAATAATGTACACATTTTTCCAACAGGAAAAAAAATAAATAAAACCGAACTGAGATTTGAACGTTAGTGATCCGCTCAAACGCCCCCTAGAGGAATAAACAGAAACGGTCGGAAAAAGACAGAAAGCTCCTGATGCCGCGGGGATTCCGCCTCTATCTCCGTTTACAACATGGATTTCAACGTGAGGAAACTCGCCACAGATGCTGGGATATTCTTCTCTCGGGCTGTTCAGGTAAGAAGGCCCGTTTAGGGATAAATATGTGAGTTTAAACGCAACGGTCAGAGTGTCGGTGACAGTTGATGTGTAGCGCGTGACTCTGCGTTTACACCAAAACAAGAAACCGTTTCACAGATATCATCACAAATGCAGTGTACAACAAAAACAATAGTTATTAACAACAGTTAAATGGTGACATGTGGCTTATTTACACATTTTAGGCTGTTTGTTATTATTCAGATGCATTTCCTCTCAGGAATAATGTAGATTCTCGTTACTTTTGCTCCAGTTTACAGAGGAGAAACTGGGACAGGCTGAGAAGACCGAGCTGGACTCTCACTTTGAGAGTCTGCTGACCAGAGCCGACTGCACCAAAAACTGGACCGAGAAAATCTACAGGCAGACTGAAGTTCTGCTGCAGCCGAACCCTGGTAAGCCACACACACACACACACACACACCCCTACACCTGCTGTAAGGGTCCTGCTTCAGTTAAAGGGATAGTTCACCCCAAAATTTAATTTCTGTCAGTAATTCCTCTCCCTCATGTCCAAACCCGTCAGACCTTCGTTCATCTTCAGAACACAATATTTCTGATGAAACCCGAGAGCTCTCTGACCCTCCACAGACTTGATTTAATGAACACTTTCAGAAAGGAAGTAAAGACATGGTTACAATAGTCCATGTGACTCCAGTGGTTCAACCGTAATGTTATGAAGCCACGAGAATACTTTAGTGCGCAAAAACAAACAAAAATAACGACTTTATCCAACAATCTCTTCTCGTCTGTGTCAGACTCCGACGCGGTTGGTCAGCTCCTGTGTCATCATCACACGCATGCGTCACATGAACAGCTTCGGCCAATGGTAAGCCGGCGTTCTGGCGTATCTCTGACATCACTCAGAAGAGCTGGACTGTATTTACTGCGTCAACAGCGACACAGAGACCCGATTATGGGAAAATGCTTAAATATTGGGAGAAATATCGGGGAACTTGTCATATACATCTAGGATGACATTTGGGTGAACTATTCCTTTAAGTCAATAAGTGCTCCTCTGCCGCCATTCACTGGTTATAGTGCAGGGATCATTAACGCTTGTCCGGGACAAGTGGATTTTTTTAAATCAGTATCCTGATTTAAAATTTCAAAAAATAACTAGGGAATCCCCAAAATGCAAGAATGATTCTGCATTCATTTAGTGTAATTGGCGATCGATAGTGGATAATAGTATAATATTCAGTGAACTGATGGTAACAGTGTTGTTCTGTTGACGCTCGCGCAGCCTCTCGAGGAGATATCACAACAAATGAGCGCCGCTCGCACAGAGAAACTCAGTTAACACACACGGTTAAACTTTGTTACAGATTGTGGAGTTTTTATATCTATAACAACATATGATAGCCTACAGTTAAGCAACATGACAGAACCAAGAGTGCAGTTTTCCTGAATACCATCACGACTGAAAATGACACCATTTCATATGACCAGTTAATTAACATTAAGCCACTTACATTTTAGATGCAATATTGACTGTTTTTGTTCCATTTCAACAGCAAAAATAGTTCCAAACAAAGATCACAGCAGAACCATAACATCTCACAGCAACAGTGTGTCACTGAATCTTTGATTCAACCGATTCATTCAAACGTTGAATCATTCAATGACCTATTAAGTAAACGTGAGCCCTGTCACAAATGGCACCCCTAACCCCTCATGGTCTTCCCTGAGTCCGCACATTCACGACATAATGCTGCTTTGACTGCCTGGAGGAAGTCCGCTGTGTAACCCGCACCAGTGCGGGCTCGGCAGAAGTGCGCATCGAGGGCGCTCGCGAACACCCTTCTGAGACATAAAATGACAAATGGGACACTCTGCGGTCTCGTGGACTTAACGGACACGCTCACGCAGCGGCCATTGTATGTCCACAAGACCGAAAGTGCACATGAAGTGTGCCATTTGGGACAGGGCCTGCCTCATTCTTGAATGAATCATCCGTTTGAATGAATCGTTTAAATGACTCAATGACTCACTCATTAAGACGGTCACCTGCTGCCACCTACTGGTGGTTTAGTTTCATCTTTCCAACATTTCTTATTTGTTTTAAATATGTTTGAATATACAATCTCATTACATTATTTAATGCAGTTGTAATTTTTTTTTTTTTTTGTAAATTATTTAATTTGATTGGTAACAGCCTTATAGTGCCTTATTTCTAGATCAAATAAAAAAATAAAATGCCTATATTTAATTATGGAATGCCCTTTATAAAAGGTAAAAATATCACAAATATGCAGATTTAAATATGTCAAAGCTGATTGAACACTGGCTTCAGAATAAATCATATTTACAACACAAAAAAAAAAAAAATCCAGACAAGCAAATTTTTTACTCAGACAAGTGAATGACAGGTTGACACGAAAAGGCTTAATGTCGAGCCCTGTAGTGGTCTTTTTTTAATTTTATTTTATAATAAAAGTGTTTGTTTGCCACAAAGTGTTAGTTTTCATATATCTTTGGTCTTACAAATCATCACATTAAAAATATTATTATTATTTAGAGCTTTGAAGTGCTGGAAAAAGTGCTTGAATTTCACTCTCAAAAGGTTGTACGAACCCTGAGATGAATAATGTAAAAACATTTGTCTATTTCTGCCACAATACCATGGTTACAGTTAGCGTTACTACATTACATCCAGGGATTGGAAAAGCCTTCCGTAACTTTGTTCATGACACAATGATTTCTCCTGGTTTCCACATCAGCGCTGTTTGATCTGATATCTGTGGTTTATAACAGAGAATTCTGCGGCAAATGCTTCTCACTAGATCTCACAGTAGCGATGTTCTTAATTATGTGAATTCAAGCGCTTTTTCACTGATCTCCCAGCACTGTGTAGTAACGGCGTCATGTGATCGGCCTGTGAATAAACTTTCAAATTTAGTTGCAGTGGCAGGAAGAAAGCTCGCAAAATGTGACCGTTTGGTCTTGAGCCCTGACTGATTATTTGTCTGTTTGTGCGGCAGGTTCTCGCATTGAAGAGTTCCTGTACGAAAAGCTGGACCGGAAGGTTCCACCGCGGGCCACTAATGGAGAAATATTAGGCCAGTTCATGCTGGAGGCAGCGAAGGAGTTCGGACCAGGAACCCCGTATGGTAAGAATCCAAACTCAGACATGTTCATCATTCATTTATTGTTTTTGTGTCTTCACAATTTGCAAATTAGACACAATACGTTAAACGGTTAAAGGCACAATATGTAATATGTAATTTTTCGCAGTTAGAGGTCGCTTATTCAAAACAAAGGCGTAGCTTGATGACGCCTTGATTTTGTGGAATCATGGGAATTGTTGTCTTCACTTCTACAGTCGGTGGAAAAGAATCCGACGGGACTTGGGTAGAAATCATATTCATGGATGAGCTACTGTATTAAAGATTTATTAACGTTACTGTAGTATTGCTAATGAGAAACGAGCATGACACACGGCTCGAGAGCAGTGGAGCTTTTATTATGACACAGTCGTCGCTTCTGCTTCTTACCTTCATGCGTATGTGGTTACCTTAAGCGGCAACCTCCCCCAGTTTCTCTTGAAGCCAATACTTGAACTGCAATTCATCGACTGGCCACTAGGGACAGGCTCCAGAAGGGAGCAGAATCTCATTGAGCCCAATGTTAAAATACCTTTTACCTTTATAACTTTACAGCAGAATAACACATGTTTACAGTCTGGGTACAAAGTGTGGTTTTGGTCTATACGGCTAATTTTGCCCTTCATGACAACTGTGAGGGGGGTGAATTTTTTTTATAACTCATTTGTTTATATAAAGCCTTAAAGGTTTTCATAATTAAGGGCATGGCCACTTTGAGTGACAGGTGGATAGCCGTTTGTCTGCTGTCTGTTAGTCATCACCTCAGCTCCAGCCACGTCCCGCCTCTTTGCCCATTTTCTGTTATCCGGGTGTGACGCGTGATGACGCACTGCTAAGATGGCAACGGCCAGCTCGACCCTACTTTACGCTTCAGAACTGCTCTTCAGAATCCTATGGGTGACGGCACGGACACTACGTCCATATTTTTTTTTACAGCCTATGGGTTACCCCAGTCGCAGTGCTGTTTCATCATATTAGACTCATTTGAGTGTGTCGAAAGTTATGTTTATAATGCTACTCTGTGCATTCGCTAGGCGGCTATTATGAGACACTGCAGTAAGAGATCGATATTAGGCATGGTAAAACATGGTACTCGCGGTAAATCAAGAAAACCAGATTTAAAAGTTAAGACTAACTGAGCTGTATAACAATTAGTTTCCTGTCCATGCATGATCCAAACAGTTGCTCACCTGTCTAACAAACACATATTTTAAAGCATCTTTGGTGTTTCCATGGTTTCTACAAAATAAAACCAGAAATCGAGGGTAACGGCAGGTATGATGTCATTGATGGACGACAGTCCGTGTCCTGTTAAAATTGCTTATTTCTCTTTGTTTAAACATTCTTGGAAACATTTGGGATAATGCAAGTATACAAGTCAACAAAATATATAACGCTGTTCTAGTGGTTTTTGGACATTTTAATCCAAAAATCTTACATATTGTACCTTTAATTAGCATATGTTGCATCTTTGCACACCTCAGCGTTGGATTGTTCATGTGCAGTTTTGGCTGCCAGGAGTAAATGTTTGATTTATTTTGTCTGTAAGAGTAAAATAAGCTGAACTCCGCTGGGACGAGGACAAATCCATTGATTTGGTTGCTCTTAATTTAATTTAGTAACATTAAGTTAGTGTTTGTAATTCTAAAGCTGCTTTTGTAGATGTAATTTGAAAACACAATAGGTTAGCGAGTGGCGCGCTCTTTAAGTGCTGGGATAATTAAATGGCACAGACTGTGATGTTGAAGTTTTTCAGTGGGATTGAATTGATAATTGATTTCGTCTCTGATGCTTTTTCCCTGCAGGCTGTGTGGAAACAGCCAAACCAATAAATCTCCATGCATTTTCTTTCTCAATGCATGTTCCCCGTCGCAGTGGTCAATAAAGGGTCACAGCAGTGTCAATTTCCTGGCCAGCATTCTTCTTCCACAGTACTTTATTTGCATACATGATTATACTATTAGGGTTGGCGATAGACTGTATTATATAGAGATCTCGATAAAATTTATGTTGATGATGATAAGCTCTGGACATTTTCACTCAATATAGATTAATCTAACAGCCGATCGCACAGCAGAAGTAAGCGTGACATGTCACTAATAAACGTTTCTGTGTGTTCACTGTCTCAATATATAAGGACATGAACACATGAACTTCACCTCAAGAGCTGCTCTGAGCGTCACTTCCCTTCACTACCATCAAACATACACCGAAACAGATCTTCATGACAAATCGTCAAAATAAAAATTCGGTTCTTACGTCAGGAAATGATTCATAATAATAATATATAATTATAGAAATGTTTATCATTTAATAATAATATATTTGCTATATAATAACATTTTAAGTTCATACAACTAATATATTTTTATACTTTTTAATTTATACAGTTCTGTTCTAAATGTCCTTATTTGACAAAAAAATAAATTGTTAAAGCTAAGATTAATACACATTTATATAAAAACACAGAATCCCAAAAATAAAATGCAAAACACAGAATTTAGGGAAAAATAAAGTTAAAGTTTAATTATGCACTGAATTAATTCTCAAGGTCTAACAAATATGTGGAAAGCATTTAATTCCCTGTTAATAGTAAATTTAATATTATGATAATTATTGATATATGGACAAAAATATTGTGACTTATAGTTTTGACCATATCGCCCAGTGCTTGATTTGTATTGTTGTAAAATGTAAGGCATGAAAATATTATAAAAACTAACAGGTGATGATTGTCTGTAAAGCTACTTGGAAACAATTTGTATTGTCAAAAATGCTATACAAATAAATTTGACTCGACTACATTAAATATGGATATACTAATATAGCCGTTAACTCTTTCCCAGCTAGCGTTTAAAAAAAAAAGTTGCTAACCACTGCCAGGGTTTTTGACCATTTTCACAAAAATGTAATGGCCTATACAATATTTTGTTTTATGAATATCTGAGCATGCAGAAAGAGCTGACCCTCTTCTTTTAAACAAGCTATTCTAGCTTCATGCATTCCTTTTTCATTCACTTGAATATGGGTAAGTTTCATAAAAAAGCAACATTTTGAACAAAAGCTGAGAAAATCACGTTTTTGTGAGACTAAATCCAGATCAGATTCAGAG
>CM031950.1:19674695-19697195 GCA_018749465.1 Paracanthobrama guichenoti
AGACACAGAATTTGCAGGAGTAATATTAAAATAGTATTTTGCAGTTTAATATTCACAGACACTGGTATATATTCAGCCACAGTCTGGAGCCCTGCGCTTGGATAAACACGGAAGCGACTGGACGCAGCTGCGGGTACTGGATATACTCGGTACTGGATAGTTGGTACTACCTGTACTACAGAAATGCTGGTATCATCACATTACCAAAGTACCGGTATTGGTGACATCCCTAGTCGACGTTTTACTGGCTGGTTGGTCCAGTCTGAAATACTGCTAAACAGCGGACATACTGCTAACACGTTTTCACTTCTTCTTCACTTCACGAAGAAGAGCCGTGCAGTGAATGGTTAGGCAAAAGCTAGCGGTCATAATAACTAGATCTTGTTTAAGAAAATGGTATCGGATCGGTACATGGGTTCAAGTACTCACCGATACCGATGCCAGAATTTATTGTGGTGTCTGTGATATTTCCGATACTAGTATCGGAATCGGAACAACTCTAAAGTTATCTAGCGCAAACCTTAGTAAATCGTCTTGCATGATTCATTTAAATATTTCCCATAAATGTTGCATCCCATAAACTCCTACAAATGCATATGCAATAAGGTCAGCCGCAAAAAAATAACCCTGTCCACGCCTTTTCAGTGCTCGATTTTTCACTGTGTGCCTGACAGTAGTTTTTTAACCCCAAAAGAGGGTTTGTGCTGGCGCAATTGATTGCTATCAGCGCACCTCGAAAATGGTGATATGCTTTATGATTTAAAATGATTTAAAACGTTTGGTAAATTCCTATATTGATTTGTATTGATCTGTTGATCTGTACACCATGACCAAACTGTGTTGGGACAAATCTGACAGTTTTACTATACATTTTTCAACGCATGAAAATAGCCACAAAGGTTGGCGTGCCGTTAAACAAACAAACTCTGCATTGATTGCACTCAGGACAAACCTGACAACTATTTAATGCTCTTTATTTATTTGTGTGGGAAAGTAATTTTGAGTCCAGCTCTGAATCTGCCCACACCATGACTCATCTGTGCTTTGGCCGTGTAGGAAGCACCCTGATCAAAGTGGGCGACTGTCAGAGAAGGCTGGGCGGCGCGGAGAGAGACTTTCTGCAGACCTCCTCCATTAGCTTCCTCACACCCCTGCGCAACTTTCTGGAGGGAGACTGGAGGACCATTTCTGTGAGTTTGACTAGTAGATTTGAGAGATGATATCTATGTTAATTAGCACGATTCTGATGCATGGACAAATGTTCTTGACTTTACAGAAAGAGCGGCGACTCCTGGAGAATCGGCGCTTGGATCTCGACGCCTGTAAAGCTCGACTCAAGAAGGCCAAAGCAGCAGAGGCCAGAGCGGCTGTAAGACTTATCCCGCTCTCTCCTCATTTCTCTAGGGATGGGAATCATAGGGGATTTATCATTTCTGATTCTGGTTCACAGTCAGGTTTTAATATTGAACTGAATAAATGAGGAGCAATAAACTGAATTGAGCTGAATGATAATAGACATCCCGAGGTAGAAACAGAAAAGCAAATGGAAAATAATTAGTGCTGCTGTTCATAACATTTCAAGCAAAAGATACTCATGTGCATTTAATCTGATATAACTGGAGTACAAGGTTATGAGATGCATTATGTGAATGCTTGGCTAAAGAGATGTGTCTTTTAATCTAGACTTAAACTAGGGGAGTGAGTCTGAGCCCTGAACATCATCAGGAAGGCTATTCCAGAGTTTAGGAGCCAAATGTGAAAATGCTCCTTTTAGTGGACTTAGATATCCTAGGTACCACCAGAAGCCCAGAGATAACTAAAACCCACAGCTTCACTATTAGTAGAGTGACGGTGCCAGGTAGAATGAATTCACATGCAATCGCACTGATGCATCTCACAAACGCATTCATATAAATGTAATCTTTACTGTGCTACTTTATCTGTATCTGAACGAGCAGAAATCTGTGAGAAATATAACGACCAAAAGACAAAAGAACTTGAGGCTTGAGGTTCAGGCAGGGTTGCACGATTATGACAAAAATCATAATTGTCGATTATTCCCTTGAAATTGTAATTGCGATCATTTACATTGAATGTTTTGATGTGTAGGTTTTTTTTTTTTTAAACCTTTTTTATTATTATTAAAATAAAATAATTATTATCAGGACCCACAAATATTCCCCCATTGCATTATTATACATTATATATATAGTTTAATGTAGTAATGTTTTTTTTTTTTTCACGCATTACTCGCACTTTCAAAGCAGGCAGCATTCTCTCCCGGTGCTCACTATGTCCCACCTCTCCCGCTATTAATGCACTATACACTCACCTAAAGGATTATTAGGAACACCTGTTCAATTTCTCATTAATGCAATTATCTAATCAACCAATCACATGGCAGTTGCTTCAATGCATTTAGGGGTGTGGTCCTGGTCAAGACAATCTCCTGAACTCCAAACTGAATGTCAGAATGGGAAAGAAAGGTGATTTAAGCAATTTTGAGCGTGGCATGGTTGTTGGTGCCAGACGGGCCAGTCTGAGTATTTCACAATCTGCTCAGTTACTGGAATTTTCTCGCACAACCATTTCTAGGGTTTACAAAGAATGGTGTGAAAAGGGAAAAACATTCATCCTGTGGGCGAAAATGCCTTGTTGATGCTAGAGGTCAGAGGAGAATGGGCCGACTGATTCAAGCTGATAGAAGAGCAACTTTGGCTGAAATAACCGCTCGTTACAACCGAGGTATGCAGCAAAGCATTTGTGAAGCCACAACACGCACAACCTTGAGGCGGATGGGCTACAACAGCAGAAGACCCCACCGGGTACCGCTCATCTCCACTACAAATAGGAAAAAGAGGCTACAATTTGCTCAAGCTCACCAAAATTGGACAGTTGAAGACTGGAAAAATGTTGCCTGGTCTGATGAGTCTCGATTTCTGTTGAGACATTCAGATGGTAGAGTCAGAATTTGGCGTAAACAGAATGAGAACATGGATCCATCATGCCTTGTTACCACTGTGCAGGCTGGTGGTGGTGGTGTAATGGTGTGGGGATGTTTTTCTTGGCACACTTTAGGCCCCTTAGTGCCAATTGGGCATTGTTTGAATGCCACGGCCTACCTGAGCATTGTTTCTGACCATGTCCATCCCTTTATGACCACCATGTACCCATTCTCTGATGGCTACTTCCAGCAGGATAATGCACCATGTCACAAAGCTCGAATCATTTCAAATTGGTTTCTTGAACATGACAATGAGTTCACTGTACTAAAATGGCCCCCACAGTCACCAGATCTCAACCCAATAGAGCATATTTGGGATGTGGTGGAGCGGGAGCCGTGCCCTGGATGTGCATCCCACAAATCTCCATCAACTGCAAGATGCTATCCTATCAATATGGGCCAACATTTCTAAAGAATGCTTTCAGCACCTTGTTGAATCAATGCCACGTAGAATTAAGGCAGTTCTGAAGGTGAAAGGGGGTCAAACACAGTATTAGTATGGTGCTCCTAATAATCCTTTAGGTGAGTGTACATATAAGAATAAACCATCTAAAATTCTTTAAATAATCATACTACTGAAACCAAATGTGATCTGGTGATTTAAAAGATATGATTTAGAAGAGTGCCTCTTTAAATGATGTTTGCGGAGAAGGGTGCGCTTCAGATGATCAGTGCAATCCGTCACAGTTCAAATTGTGGCAAAATGACTATTTCCAAACGGTAAATGTTTAGCTCATCCAAAAAAATGTATTCTGCATTTACTGACTCTCATGTTGAGCCACTGTGTCTCTTCAGAAGACTTGGATCTGGATTAGACACTCGATTGATTATTTTTACAATGCCTTTATGACGTTTATGGGATCTTTTAAGTTTGAGAGGAATGGACTTTAAACGGAGGGGCAGAAATCTCTCAGGTTTTATAAAGAATATCTTTATTTGTGTTTAGAAGTTAAACAAAACGTCATGAGGGTGAGTACATGATGACTGAGTTTACATTTTTGGGTGAATTATACCATATAAATACAGTAAGCTGAGCCTTGGATAAAACAACTCCATTGCGAATCACATTGTTAGTTCATATAAATCGTCTCAAAGGTTCTGAGTTCTAATCCGCTCTCATATAGTTTTTTTTTCTTCTTCATTAAAATCAAAGATGTTCATCAATGATTGTATATTAAGAGCATGGACACGTTGCATTTTGTGTGTGTGCATTTAGTTTTGTGATTTCACCGGAAAGAATAGTCTCTCTCCGTAACGGCATTAAGTGATAGATTGACGCGCTCATCTGTGTGTGTGTGTGTGTGTGTGTGTGTGTGTGTGTGGGTGTATATGAAGACTGCACGAGCCAAAAAAGAATGTAAACCCCGCCTACTTTGATTTGATTGGCCATCTGAGCACTGTGAGACCACATTCGTTTCCACTGTCTGATCAGCCTCAAATTCTGTTCCTGTCAATCACGCGGTGTCAACCAGTTATACGGCATGAGGGAGGGCCGAGCTAACTCTCTCACAAACACACGAAGTGAGGCAGCAAGCACGGCACACGCAACGACTTGAAGCAAAAAGGTGCTTTTTCTGAACAATGCGCGGGCCGCACTAACACTAAGCTTTGGTGTCAAGTAGAGGGCCACAAAATATAATCCTGTGGGCCGCGAGTTTGAGACTCCTGATATAGGCTGTGTGCACGACTTTTTAAAAATGGCGTGCTATTTCGTGTGCATTCGACCAGTCAGCGTAGAGCATGTTACATTGTGACAGTACTAAACACACCTTTTAAGCATGCAGAATAATATAAGTGTAATTAATACTGTTTCTCTCCTGTTTAGCTGCTTTGAAACCGTTTCTATTGTATAAAATGACTTAATGATTCTGGTTGCTTAACGGTACCTTTAGTAGTTTTAAGGAAGAAATAATGGACAATGATCGGAAAAGTCTTATTGCATTTACTGACCTCAAGTTTTGTCAAATGATGAAATCAACCGAACACTCATACCAAATCCGAAATAAACATTATAATTCTTGAGGAAAAACATGCTCCACGTCTGTAAAAAACAAAACAAAAAGATGTCTTTCCTCTGCATGTCCATCACAGAAAGGTGCATTTACAGCTTTGTTAATCTTGAAGACTTGCATCTTGCATGCAATTAGTTCTTAATAAGAACCGGTTCTCGATTCCCAACCCTCTCATTCCCCTTCCTTATTGCCTCGTGTTTGTTGTGAATGTTGAGCGATTTCTCCCCTGTTGACAGTACGAGCACTAACCGTGTGTCTCTGCTTTAACCTTCACAGTGTGAGGGAGAAGTGAGTATCGCAGGGAATTTCTTCATTATGCTTTTTATGCCTGTTTAACATTTTTTTAATTACTTTTTCGGTTTTGTTGCTCATTTTTCATGCACTCCACTTGCACTGCATAAGATCTTCTTTTGAATGATAGAATGGAATTACATGCATCTGAGTAAACATTAAAAGTCCACATTTCCAAAATGCATTGCAACAAGCTTAAGTATTTTTCAGTGATTATGTGATCATTTGCTCCATCTTATCATAATATATACCCACTCTAATTGTTTTGGGATTCATTAATGCAACTGAATTTATAGAGAATGTGCATAAAAATGCATTATTTTGCTTATTTCTTTATTTCACCATTCAGCAAGATCAAAGATCAGATACTTTCATTCTCATATTCTTTAAAGATAAGCTAAATATCTAGATTTGAGCACAATATTCTGATCTTTGAATGTATCTGTTGTTCTGATGCATGGCATTTAGAAGCTTCTCACAATGCATGGCAGTTATCTTCCCATAGTTCAATGGTTCCAGTCAGTCTCTTACCTAAAATATCTGCAGCATTATGTGTTTGAGTGTGTTTTGGCACGAGGTGTGCATCAAAGTGTGTTGCTGTCTGTTTCAGGCTGCTCCAGACTTCCAAGAGACCAGACCACGTAATTATGTGCTGTCTGCCAGTGCATCTGCGGTAAGAACATCCTGCGGTCTTCACTGTCTGAGACGTCCACCTCCACACACACACATATATGCACTTACTCTATTACATTTCTAGTATAGAGACACAGGGCCCTATCATACACCCGGCGCAATGCGACGCTAGCCGCCGACGCAAGTGTTTTTTGCTAGTTTCAGCCTGACGCAGTTATCATGTTCACGTGCAGCGCCACGTTATTTAAATGGCAAGTGTATTTGTTCACCCGTGGGTGTGCTGGTCTGAAAACCAGGTGTGCTCAGGACCATTGTTGGTGTGTTCCTATTTTGAGGAACTGAAATCGACCATTGACCAACACAAACCTGCTGTAAAGTCAATAACGCAGTATTTGTGTGTTGTTTAAAGGGTGTGTTAGTAATATGAGCCTATAGGCGGGTGCACAACGCATGTACACTCTGCTTATTACACACACAGGGACGTGCAGCCGCACACAAACATTTTTAAATATTAAAAATAAAAGGATTCCTCTCTGAAGAAGCATTCAATCTTTCGGCTTGCAAATTCCACCATGTAAAGAGCAAATCCGCCCATGCGTCTGGCGTGCCGACCGGTTTTTCCCGCCATTAAACTAGCAAAAGTGGATTCGGACACGCCCTATGTGCACCTGCGCCGTGGTAAAATAGGGCCCACAATCTGTCATTCATTATCCTGACATGCGGTTGTCAAAGGCACTAATTCTGTACATCCAGAGATTGTAATTATTTTTTACCATGATACAAATCTACACTGGTCTTCTTTATGTACAGTACAGTAAATGAGCAACCTCATATTCACCACTATAACCAAACGAATCACATATTCTTATGCACTCTTATTGTACACACGTTAATAGTTGGACAGCATTCAGAATTATATTATCTGCATTTTTTTTTCTCTCCTCTGATCAGCTCTGGCATGAGGAGCTTGATAAAGTAAGTGTGACATCAGCATGTATTGATGTTTATATATATTCTGTCATAATGTTTTGTTACAGTCTTCTGGTTTGGTTGTCATTAATTCGTTAGGTCATCACAGGTCACTTTGTACTGTGCATTCTTAAGTGAATTAAGTTAGTTTGAATTTAAACTTGACTGAATTTCATGATGAAATGTCGGGTCGTATTTCAAAATAAGAAATTTAAATATTATGCATTAAATATTTAAATATAAAATAAATATTTTGCACAAAGTTTTAATAGTGAATACTTTAAAAAGATTATTTTCATAATTATGAATGTCAAAAAAAAAAATTGTAATTGAGTAATGAAAGTCATCATGTTTAAACATTTTTTTTTTACCTAAAGTCAGAAGAGATTGAGAAAATTAGAATTTAATCATAAAAAGTCACAAATGCAGAATAATTGTTTTTTCCCCCTTATGACTTTGTATTGAAATATGAACTTGAGATTTCATGTTTCACCAGATCAGAGTTTAAAGGGATAGTTCACCCAAAAATGAAAATTTGATGTTTATCTGCTTACCCCCAGGGCATCCAAGATATAGGTGACTTTGTTTCTTCAGTAGCACACAAATTAAGATTTTTGCAGTCATATAAAGCATGTGAATGGTAACACATGAGAGTATGAGTATGAGAGTATGAGAACTATGAGAGGAAAAAAAAACATGCACATACAAATCCTCAATTCAAAATCCTCAACTCAATTCAGTACTTGTGCGCTGTTTTCTCTGCGCACACGTCTGAAGACAGGTTTGTCTTAAGTGAACATAAACAGTTGTTGTGTACCAGTATATTGGGTCCGTGCATTCGGTCTTAAAGTGACAGCATATTAAACCCTCCTGCTTGTGACACATTGATGCCTTAAGACACGAAACGATTGGTTTGTGCGAGTAACCGAACAGTATTTATATCAGTTTTACCTCTAATACACCACTATGTCCAGCAGCACGCGATCACTTCCAGTAAGTGTGTTTTGTACACAATCTGGCGTAGTTTACACAAGCGCCGGAAGTGATCTCTTGTGCGTATCTCTACGCCATATAGTGTACATTGACCTCACTTAATATATTATACACTTAAGTGTTACCATTGACATGCATTATATGACTGTTTCTTCAGTAGAACACAAATGCAGTCTGTCAGTCACCTATATCTTGGATGCCCTGGGGGTAAGCAGATACACATCAAATTTTTGGGTGAACTATCCCTTTAAATGCAAATGTTACTTATGCAATCTCTCTCTCTCTCTCTCTCTCTCTCTCTCTCTCTCTCTCTCTCTCTCTCTCTCTCTCTCTCTCTCTCTCTCTCGCGCGCGCGAGCAGGCGGAGCATGAACTGCGTGTTGCTCAGACAGAGTTTGACAGACAGGCTGAGGTCACCAGACTGCTTGTGGAGGGCATCAGCAGCACACATGTTAGTATATTCAAAATATATTGTGTGCATTTTAATGTGACTTTAAACCATTCAAGCGCATAAAGACGTGAAAGATAACTCAATTCAGCACTTGTGCGCTTTTTTTCTCTGCGCACACGTCTGAAGACAGGTTTGTGTTAAGTGAACATAAACAGTTGAGAAAGAAAACGCATGTTGTGTACCAGTATATTGAGTCCGTGCATCGTAACTGGTAATCAATACGAATCAAAATCACTAAAATTCAAACGTACCCAACCCTACACACCTAAACAGTGTGTTTGAATAGTTTATCGTTACGTAAACAAGCCACTGTAAATGGTTAACCCTCATTGTCAGGATTGGCTTAAAGGCTTTCTATATAATAACCCCTCAAAACATGCACACTTTGAAACTCAAAGAATATCAAAGCATCACTCAGTGATGGTTAAATCATAGTTCAAAAGGCTTCTTATTCTAATCATCCTCATGCAAGCAAATGAAGTGCAGTGTGTGTTTGCACAGCATGCCGAGGGTTTTAAAGAGGTTTAATGATGTCTTTTGTGTCTGCGCAGGTGAATCATCTGCGCTGCCTGTGTGAGTTTGTGGAAGCACAGACGATGTATTACAATCAGTGCCACAAATACATGCAGGAGCTGCAGAGAGAGCTGGGCAGGTGGGCATACCTCATATTTAATCCAATCATTGGAATAATGGTTCCAAACTGAAACTCAACGGTCCTAAAAAAATATAAAAAATACAGCCCTAATAGTTAACAAATGAAACCTTATTTTAAAGTGCGGCCCATTAAATTAAAGATTTCACACTTTAGATCAAGGTCCATTTCTCACTATTAACTATGAGTTTTGCCTCAATAAACTCCTAATTACTTCTTATTAATAGTTAGTAAGGCAGTTTAGATTAAAAGATGTAGAATATGGTCATGCAGAATAAGACATTAATATGTGCTTTATAAGTGCTATAATATCCTAGTAATGTGCATGCTAATAAGCAACTTGGTGACTTTACAGTGGAAAATTATTTGGTGTACCTTCATTATGACATTATTCTAAACAACTGTTTTACTTTTCGCACCCGTCTGCTGGCAGTTCCAGTGGAGACATGTGAGTTTTGAGTTTGTCGTTTTGTTAGTGGACACACGAGTCAGCAGAGCAAACTCAGTACGCCTCCTTCATCAATCTTCTCTCTTTCAGAAGATGCCCCAACTCATTGGAGGTGAATTCCCATGGTGTCGGCAGCCCCACAGACCCATCTGCCTTCCTGCCACTAAACTCTCCATCTCCAGACATGGATGCTCTTCAGATTGAAGAAGTGCAGCCGCCCGCCAGCGGCACACGCAAGGCCAAAGTCCTGTATGCCTACGATGCTGGAGATTCCAGTGAGCTCTCACTGCAGGCTGATGAGGTGAAAAACAGACATAAGGATATTGTTGTATATTAGATTTTTCCCTAAATCGCTCAGCACTTCTGTTTAGTTAAAAATCATTAATGCTGCCTTCACGTGCTATCGGAAGTATCGTAAATACGAGTTTCCTGGGTAAAAATTGCACATGAACGCCCTCTGATGTTCGGAAATAATTTTAATACCTAAATTCCCGAGATGGGCGTGCCATAAACTTTAAACATGGTGGCGGGGAGAACTACTGTTGTGACAGGTTACAAATAGTTATTTAAAGCGCATTGTATGTTGTACACAGCACAAATAGCCTGCATTTGACTGAAATTACAGAATCGACTAAATGCAGACTGGATAAATATGACAAACATATAAACGTAAATGTCAGTGCATGTGACACTACATATAATGTTGGTTTTAATAAGATTTTCCCAATAAATAGGCAAGAATAAACCTGGTGTCCTCCATGATTCCTGTTCATTCCTACAACAAAGCACTTGAATGCAACAAGCTCGTAATCACGACTTCTGATGTGGGAATTACGACATTTCCGATAGCACGTGAAGGCAGCATAAGACTGAACTGATTAAATGTTTTTCTCCATCCTCTGATTGGACGATCAGCTCATCACAGTGTACACAGTGCCTGGAATGGACTCTGATTGGCTGATCGGAGAGAGAGGAAACCAGAAGGGGAAGGTGCCTGTTACATATCTGGAGCTGTTGAGCTAAAGAGGCGAGAAGCAAACACACACTCTTCCACGTCCTGACAGCTTCAGCACCCAAACAGAATCACGGACGCTTGTGAGATCGACCCATGTGTGGGTTTATTTAGCGGAAAGCAAACTATTGTGTGTTTACATGCATGTTTGATTTGAATATTTAAGATGTTCACAATGTCAGTTTTGACATGATTTTGGAGAAGCTCATGAATATTGCCAGACGTTGAGTGGAAATCAGGGCATCACAGTAATATTGTAATCCGTTCTTCTTTTTAATACTGAACATCAAACCCTTATGAATTATTAAATGAATACCAAAGCATTATAATTCATAGAACATATAACTCTTCTTAAATTTCAGACTAACATAAAAACACACACATATTTGCCAGTACAAAATTGATAATTCATTCACAAATGCCTGAAACAATCACTCATTACGAGCACATGCATGTATGTGCCTGTTTTCTGCACTAGAAACTGTCAGAATGTCTTTTCTGCCTTTAATACACCGTTAATAATCTTTATTCAGGTTCTCCTGAATATTAAATATTCACTTAATGTTAAATGTTAATCTACACCGTCTAAGCACTAACATATTTGCACTGTTTAGTGAGTTAGTTTCGTATAAAGCCTGGATTAAACGCAGCCTTAACCGTGTCTCATACAGACAGATGTAATGTGAGCTCAGCGTTGATCACTGCAAACAACGTCAAACTAAATATTCCATGCACTGTCCAGAATATGAATGTTGATCTCCAGCCTTAAGTTCTTGTAATAATGCATGAGGAAGCTGACACTAATAGCTGCTCAGAAAAGTGCCACTTAAGTATATCTTTTAATTAGACTGTATCTCCATTTTAAGTCCCTGTTTGACATGATTTACAGATATGTGTGCAATTTTATTGTAACTATTATTGTTTTGAAAAGTGCTGTTGCCACATTTCATTGTTCTTTTAAGGGTGTGTTCACACTTGGCATGTTTGGTTCGATTCAAACGAATCCTGGTGCCGTTGCTCTGTTAGCGCGTTTAATTTGAATTAGTGTGAACGCTGCCGTCTGAACCAAACAAGCAAATCGAGACCGCTGAAAAGATGGGTCGCTCTCCGCTTCTGAACAAACCCTGGTGCCGTTGCTCCGTTAATGCGCTTCATTTGAATAAGTGTGAATTGGAACTGCGTCTGGTTAAAATTGTGATTTGTGATTTAAAATGTGATTTTTATTTTCTCTCTCTCTTTCTGTCTCTCTCTCTCTGTCTCTCTCTCTCTCTGTCTCTCTCTCTCTCTCTCTCTCTCTCTCTCTCTCTCTCTCTCTCTCTCTCTCTCTCTCTCTCTCTCTCTCTCTCTCTGTCTCTCTCTCGCTCTCTCTCTCTATACACACACACAAACACACACATTATGATTTATTACTATTTCTAATAATATACAGAACATAGAAACGCTTTTGGTTATTTTCATAATAATAAAGTATATTATAATGCAGTGCTAATTGACTATAAATACTGTATATATGTATATATATATCATATTTCTATATGTATATATAAATATGATACTATAAAATAACTCATCGCCTGCCTCATTCACAAACACTCGACTGACGATATAAAGCGAGTTAAAACATGTTATTAAACGTCGTCTTTTTTTTGTTTTTTCAAATGCACATTATATACTATTGAACTAATCAATTCTGTATCCGGTACTACAGACTGCATAGCTCGGCTTATGTGGCTGTCACGGGATGAACGAACGACTCAGATCGGGAGGTGAGGCAAGCTGACTGCATAGCCTGAATGAATTAATCGCAATCGTTTCGGTTTCTCATAATTTGGCCCTGTCCTGTCCTTGCATTGCATTTTTTTTTTTCTTATTCTAAATGTGATCAACGTCACCCTAAGTTCAAGATTCAAAGATCTGAGTCAGTAAAATGATCCGAACTTCCCATTACTACTACACACATACAGCGGGCGCATTTAGTCCAGAACACAGCATTGTTTTGGATGTTCGGTAAGTTTTGTTTGCGAAAAAAAACGTTCCATAAAAGCCGACCAATCAGGTTGTGAACGTGTCCCTATGCCTTTAGGTTCGGTTATGATGCCAATGTGGACACTAAGCGGACCGGGACTGAATGTCTTTTAGTCCAAGCGAACCGTACTTCAAGTGTGAACACACCCTAAGTCTCATCTACTGATTTAAATGAGTTTGTCTGTAATAGCAGCGCCGCATCGATAGAGCAATGCATGAGTTTTATCACCTCTCAAACTCTGACTGATGGAATATAATAATGACATTAATTATGTTTATTTATATAGTTTCTGAAACCCAAGGCTGATTCAAACCATACTTGATTGATTTATGCCATTATGAACGCACTGACCGCACAGCTCTTTTATATGACGCCTATTGATGTATTTATTTCAAATTAATTTCAGACCTTTCTTGATTTAGAGTTTGGCCTCTAGCTTTCTTCCTGCTTTATTTATTTTATTTATTTATTTATTTATATTTTTAGCGCCAAAGTGCAGCAAAACATTATTTCGATATTGTGACGTTATTTAGATATGTGCAGTATTTATTGTATTGATGTTTTTATTCTTTT
Organism: Paracanthobrama guichenoti; assembly: GCA_018749465.1. Classification (NCBI taxonomy): domain Eukaryota; kingdom Metazoa; phylum Chordata; class Actinopteri; order Cypriniformes; family Gobionidae; genus Paracanthobrama; species Paracanthobrama guichenoti. The sequence continues at coordinate 19,687,759 of CM031950.1, forward strand.
ATTTTTATTGTAAATCATTGTGGTTTATGTATAATAGCCAAAACTGAATTGATAAACCCATATAAGCCAAGAAGGTTTTGAAAGCTCGCTCTCGTCTGCAGTGACGCCCTCTCTTGGTCACTTCCTGTTTTCCAGCTCTCTTTTGCTCTTCGTTGTGTTTAATGCGGGCTCTCCAAACAATGCTGAGAGAATCAGGCTTAATAATGTAATAAAATCATTTTATTGCTATTTATTTCTTTTTCAAAGTCTTCACTGATCATTTACACAGCTTTTTTCAACAAAAAGCTTTTTTTATTGGGAATAAATTCAATACATTTCACACAATAGTGCTTATTACAAATATTTAGATGACCACTGTGCACATAATTCTGTTCGTTTGCAAATATAGATGATGGTAGTCTTCACGTAATAATGTCAACAGAGGCACAATGTTTATTACCGGTGACAGGAAGTTCCGATTCAAGGAATAAATGACGTCATCTTTAAGACCTTTCAATGTAAATACAAACTCTGTCAATGATTTCCCCATGAATTATGACATCCTACTATATCATACGCTTTGACACAGTGAAGTCAGGGTAAATCTGACCTTAGTATTTAAATCTCACACAACAGGCAAATCTTTCTTTTACAGGCTTTGTGCTGTTAATATGAGAAATGAGTTTTAATGACTTGATTATTACTATTTACTCTCCATATTTGTGACCCTGGAGCACAAAACCAGTCCTGCGTCTCACGGGTATATTTGTGGCAATAGTAATACATTGTATGGGTCAAAATTAGAAAAAATCATTAGGATATTAAGATCATGTTCCATGAAGATATTTTGTAAATTTTTAATATATAAAAATGTATTCTTATTATTATTAGTAATATGCATTGCTAAGGACTTCTCAATATTTATACTTTTTTGCACCCTCAGATTCCAGATTTTCAAATAATTGTATCTCAGCCAAATATAACAAACCATACATCAATGGAAAGTTTATTTATTCAGCTTTCAGATGATGCATAAATATCAATTTCAAAACATTGACCCTTATGACTGGCAGGGCTGTTTCTAGCCGTTCAGACACCCTAGGCGAAAGGGTGCTTTTAAAAAGCAACATTGGTATTACTGCTAATATACACCTCACCTAAAGGATTATTAGGAGCACCATACTAATACTGTGTTTGACCCCCTTTCACCTTCAGAACTACCTTAATTCTACGTGGCATTGATTCAACAAGGTGCTGAAAGCATTCTTTAGAAATGTTGGCCCATATTGATAGGATAGCATCTTGCAGTTGATGGAGATTTGTGGGATGCACATCCAGGGCACAAAGCTCCCATTCCACCACATCCCAAAGATGCTCTATTGGGTTGAGATCTGGTGACTGTGGGGGCCATTTTAGTACAGTGAACTCATTGTCATGTTCAAGAAACCAATTTGAAATGATTCGAGCTTTGTGACATGGTGCATTATCCTGCTGGAAGTAGCCATCAGAGAATGGGTACATGGTGGTCATAAAGGGATGGACATGGTCAGAAACAATGCTCAGGTAGGCCGTGGCATTTAAACAATGCCCAATTGGCACTAATGGGCCTAAAGTGTGCCAAGAAAACATCCCCCACACCATTACACCACCACCACCAGCCTGCACAGTGGTAACAAGGCATGATGGATCCATGTTCTCATTCTGTTTACGCCAAATTCTGACTCTACCATCTGAATGTCTCAACAGAAATCGAGACTCATCAGACCAGGCAACATTTTTCCAGTCTTCAACTGTCCAATTTTGGTGAGCTTGTGCAAATTGTAGCCTCTTTTTCCTATTTGTAGTGGAGATGAGTGGTACCCGGTGGGGTCTTCTGCTGTTGTAGCCCATCCACCTCAAGGCTGTGCGTGTTGTGGCTTCACAAATGCTTTGCTGCATACCTCGGTTGTAACGAGTGGTTATTTCAGTCAAAGTTGCTCTTCTATCAGCTTGAATCAGTCGGCCCATTCTCCTCTGACCTCTAGCATCAACAAGGCATTTTCGCCCACAGGACTGCCGCATACTGGATGTTTTTCCCTTTTCACACCATTCTTTGTAAACCCTAGAAATGGTTGTGTGTGAAAATCCCAGTAACTGAGCAGATTGTGAAATACTCAGACCGGCCCGTCTGGCACCAACAACCATGCCACGCTCAAAATTGCTTAAATCACCTTTCTTTCCCATTCTGACATTCAGTTTGGAGTTCAGGAGATTGTCTTGACCAGGACCACACCCCTAAATGCATTGAAGCAACTGCCATGTGATTGGTTGATTAGATAATTGCATTAATGAGAAATTGAACAGGTGTTCCTAATAATCCTTTAGGTGTGTGTGTGCATGTGTATGTGTGTAATCCCTAGTTACTAAGAAATTATTCTCAGACATAACTACATAATTTCACATGAAAGTATTAAGATTAAATACTGATTCAGTGTGGTTTTTGTTACTCATTGATGCTTGAACTTCCCCTTTAAAGGTGCCATAGAATGCATTGATACAATATTTTAAATTGTTCTCTGATATAGAAGGTATGTGGCTTAGGTAAGGGCAAAAATACTCCAGATACGGTTTTACATGTCCTTTACAACCCTAGGGTTTGTCCCTAGAATGAAATGGGCTGTTTTTACCTTATTTGGAATAGTCATGAATAATAATGTTGAGCTCCGCTCTGATTGGCTGTTTCACAGCAAGGCTCATTTCAGTAGCTCACACAAGTGCAGTTATTCATACTTTTATTCATGCATCAAAAGTGACGTTTATAGTGTAACAAACATTTCTATTTCAAATAAATTCTGTTCTTGTGAACTTGAAGAGAATCCTGAAAAATAAAATGCAACATGTTTTCAACAAAAATAAGAAGCAAACATTTTTCTTGAGCTAATCATCATATCAGAATGATTTCTGAAGGATCATGTGACACCATGTGACATGTGATTTCTGAAGGATCATGTGAGTAATGATGATAATTCAGCTTTGATCACAGGATATAAATTACATGTTACAATATATTCACATAGAAAACGGTTATTTTAATAATATTTCACTGCTTTTTCTGTATTTTTGATCACATAATTCTAGAAACATTCTTACCAGCTTTGAACGGTAGTGTACGTAATAACTGTTTTATCAGTCAGTGGTTTCTATACACAGAACAATATCACTATATAAATAATCCAGCCCACAAAAACAAATATGCCGAACATCAAACTGAACATGACAAGCATACGAGCCTTCTGGGACGTTTTCTCCGCTTCACGGATATCACCCCTGGTCAGCGCTGCACGCGTCTGCAGAGAGGTCAGAGGTCAGGATTAATGAATACCATTTGTGTTTGTATCTGTACTCATGCATTGTCTTTCAGGAGCTCACCTCATACGAGTACATGACTGCGACGAGGCCACTCATGAGACAGCAGAAGATGGTCACCAGCAGGGACTCAACCAGGTAGTCTTTGGGTAGGGGCGGCTGCTCCTCTCCCATCGGCGGCCCGTTCATGTACTGAAATCAAGTGTTAGACGTTTAGATCCAAACAACATGACTAGGCAATGACTAGACCTGAAGCTCCAGACCTACAATGCAATCTTTATTATTTGGTTGATACTTGTTATCCAAAGTAACTCATGGTTTACTCATAACCAAGAATAACCTGAATTTAAGCTCTGGGACCATTTCCGCCTGGATTTGGCCTACCCAAATTGAAAAGCTTCCCATACCCACATACAGTGCTCTAATTTGGTGTCATTTTACAGGGAACCCTTTGAAGTTACATAAAACACTGCTAAAAGTGATAAACGTGCAAGTATATGTTGTGTGAGCTGTAATAAACCAGTGTTCATTTCATGATGAATAATTTTCGTCATAATTTGAGACTTTTTTTTTTTTCACTGACGAAAATGAAACGATAAATAAAAACCAGTTTTGGATGACAAAAACTATGACGAAAGTCTACTGTCATTTCATCAACGAATAAAAACGAGACGAAGATGTTAGGGAGGGGCGATTAGGGAAGAGATCACACATTTATTACAGCTAATGTTTATGATCTAATGCTGAGGGATAATGACAGTGTTAATGTACAATGTTTATACAGTAATATGTTTTAGAAGGTTGGAACGATGCATATTTTATCTCCCTCATCTGAACTGCGATAGTTTCAAAATAAGAGTCCCGGTGTATTTGCTTATAATTAAAGGTCACACATTATATGTACGTTCTTACCACTAACTATTTAATTTTATTCCCATTTAATTCATAATCAGGAGGAAAGACTAAGAACAATATTTGACATATTATTTCAATAAAGTATCAGGGTTATAATACTAAAACTAAATGGCATTTTAGTCAAAAGACTATGACTACAACTAAATTAAAATTTGCTGTCCAAATCAACACCGAAATAACCCATCATTAATGTGATTGGATGTAAAACTTACCGCTTCAGGTGCAATCAATAACTTATTTCTAATTTGATTGATTTATTGTGCCGATTCAGAAATTAATTGGGGATTTGCAAAAATTGATACAAATGCTCACAAAATTTAAGATATTGTTGCAAAAAGTTATTGTATGAGATCTGGATTTATAACGTGATATAATTAACCAATATCAAAGAGCAAGATAGCGGTTTTCACAAATTTGACTGCAAACATGATATTGCTTTAACTAACATTCAATTTTATTTATTTTTTAAACATTATCCTCAACATTATTTATGCATTTGTAATTTACCAATTCAGATGCATTTTCTGTACTACCACCTCTGTAGCACAAACAAAAGCTACCTCTCTTATTTTGATAGCTCATATTATGTATGATCGCTTACCTTGATGTTTGTTTCTTTTGTTCCTCATTTTTACACTATTTACTGATAATTGTTTTGCTTTATAATCATATAAATAGTACAAAGTAGCATTAAAAAATTAACAAATAGCCTAATTTTATACAATTTAATAACATTATCAGCTAGCTAACAACAACTTTGTTCTGGTTTCACCTCACTCCAGTCTAAACTAAATGATTTTATATATTTTACTACACATTGTCAATATAAATAAGCTGATATACTGTGGATTATTAAGACTAATTCTTACTAACCACTCTTGCTAAATGGGGTGAGCACACTTGTGTTCTCATTCAGAGGTGTTCTGAGGAATTATTAAACTGATTCGTGAGTTCAGTGTTGGACAGATCAGTTACTTTAACCAGTCGTTAAATGATTCGGTTCAAAGGAGTCATTAGGTTGCGAATCGGACATTAGCAGACGCGTTGTGTGCGAATCCCGTCTGTTAGAACATCGCGAAAGATTTGTCAAAACAGAAAACCCTTAACATAACTGAATATAATTTTTAGCTGTTTATTGAAAGTATAGTTTATGTCAGCTGGTCAGAGAAGAGTTCACCCCCAACGGTAATTCAAGGAATAAAAAATATTGTTTCTCATATTAATTTGTGAAATGTGAGAAAGCTAAGAGAGAGTGCGCATGTGCGCGGTGGAGGAGCTCTCTGCTCATTCTCTCTGTCGCTCACTTAACATGCGCCCTATCACAACAAGTGCAGCAGTCATCTACATCACTCATAAATCACAATAACTGATCGAATAAGGCTTTGGTGGGACAAAAATGCCCAATGCAGGAAAAACCCTGCTGCTGCGCGTCCCTGTGTGTGTAAAAAATAAATAGTGCACACCCGCCTATAGGCTCATATTCCTAACACACCCTTTAAATAACACAAAAATACTGCGCTGTTGACTTTACAGCAGGTTTGTGTCGGTCAATGGTGCAGTCGTTTTCAGTTCCTCAAAATAGCAACACCAACAATGCTCCTGAACACACCTGGTTTTCAGACCAGCTCGCCCATGGGTGAACAGATGGGCGTGAGTGCATTTGCTATTTAAACATCATGGCGCTAGACGTGAACATGATAACTGCGTCAGGTGTATGATAGGGCCCTTTGAGTTAATAAGCATCAAATTTATGACTTTATGGCCTGGTTTCACAGAGCGTGTTTAGATTGAGGCAGGATTAGGCCTTGGTTCAGTTTATAAACGTGCCTTAGAAAAATGCATTACTGGCGTGCATCTTGAGACAAAACAATGGCATATTTTAAGATCTCTCAGTGCAAGTTGCTTTCAGTTACAACAGCTCAAATGTGCATTTTATTCTTGGACTAGCTAAAGCCTTGTCTGTGAAACCAGGGGTGTGAGTTTAGAGATTTAACCAGGATCTTACTATAGTGTAGGACGGGTAGGTGGACGGCGGGAGGAAGGAGGGCTGGTAGAAAGCCGGCGGATTGACTCCCGGTTGACAGGCGATGACGGGCTGGTTGGGGTAATTTATCATCGGTGAGGGGGACTTGAAGTAGGCTGTTTTAGGATCCGATGGGCTGTATGGAGGTGGATTCATTGAGATGCTGGAGATTGGGCCGTCACATCCAGGAGGCCCCGGGACTCCCTCCATGGTCACCCTCTCCAGTGTGTACGCGGGGTGGAGCGTGTGTGTGCTGTCCGTGTCGAACGCTGGGTTCAGGGTCCGGTTGCTGTCCGTCTCGTATGCCAGATGGGCCGTTTGGTTGCTGTCGGTGTCGTACGCGGGATGGGCCGTTTGGATGCTGTCGCCGTCGGTCACTCTGTGGCCCGTCTGGATGCTGTCCGTGTCGTTTGTTGGGCCGGCGGTGAGGATGCTGACCGAGTCGTATGCCGGAGCGCTGGGTAAGACCGTGGGCTCTCTCTGTGTAGTTGGATCGGGGGTTTCTTGGAGGCCAGGAGGCCTTGGATGAAGCCGCTGTGGATCTTCGGGGAAGTTCGGAGGAGTGGCTGATGAACGGAAGAGACCGGTGGAAGATTAAATGTAAATCAGATTTATTTTAAAATACATTAATGTTCAAAAGTTTGGGGTCAGTTATGTTTTTGAAAGAAGTCTCTTATGCTCACCAAAGCTGCATTGAAGAGTGAAGAAGCACCAAAATGTCAATACTGTAGTACCAACTTGACTGTAAAACATATGCTTTTGGACATATGCGCTTTTTTTTATCTGGACAAACTTTTAAGGATTTATTTATGGGTCCAGAAACTCTTTTGCAATTTAAAAATGCATTTAAAAAAATGTTTATAAAAATTGTACTCATTCTGTACATGTACTTATTTACGTTTGTTTTTATTATATTGTAATTATGAAGTTATGTTAAATGTTTAATCTGTATCTGCCATGTAATAGCCAGAGATGCTGATATGGCAATACATTTTAAATGGCTGCATTTATTTGAAAAACAGTAATATTATTACAATTTAAAATAATGGCTTTCTATTTCAGTATACCTTAAAGTGTGATTTATTCCTGTGCTCAGAGCTGAATTTATCATCACTCCTCCAGTCTTCACATGATCCTTCACTGATCATTCTCATATGAGGATTTATCATCAATGTTGGAAACAGCTTAATATTTTTTTGGAACCTGTGATACTTTTTTTTTTTTTAAAAGAACAGCATTTATTTAAAATATAACTTTTTTGTAAAGAAATGTCTTTACTGTCTTTTTTGGATCCATTTAATGTGCCTTTGCTGAATAAAAGTATTAACCCCTCTTTTTTTTATTTTTTTTTATATATATATATATAAATCTTACTTGCCCCAGATTGTTGTATCAAAAATAAAAAAAAGCAGCTAAAACTGTTTTCAACATTGTGATATATATATATATATATATATATATATATATATATATATATATATATATATATATATATATATATATATATATATATATATATATATATATATATATATATATATATATATATATATAATCATCAGTGATTTCTGAAGGATCATGTGCCACTGAAAAAAAAACTCTGGCCAGTTGATAATCCTAGAATATCAAAATCAACTGCAGGCGGTCGACCCTTTTCCTATTTAGCACCTAAACTCTGGAACAGTCTTCCTAGCATTGTTTGGGAAGCAGACACACTGCTTAACGCAAAATGCATCTCTTTACTATGGCATACACATAGAACATTATCAATCTCTATTATTCAAATCAGTAAATGACTGTTAGGCTGCATTAACTAGGTCAGCCGGAACCGGGAACACTTCCCATAACACCTGATGTACTCGTTACATCATAAGAAGAATGGCATCTGCGCTAATGTGAGTCTCTCTGTTTATCCCGAGGTTTACTGCAGTCAGCCGGATCCGGGCCGTATCCAGATCAGATGGTGGACCTGTGCCTGGACATGACCAACGCATCCCTGAAATGTCTGCAGAGAGCGTGTCAATTAAACTCCCGGTAAATGCCGCATCGACACGACATCCTCATTAAACCCGTCTCCGGCGTGACGACTCCACTCTTTCAAACAATCTTACGAATATCTATTTACCTAATATGACTTAAGACCTGCTATGTTGCCAGAATTATAATCATACACTGTTTGTTCGTTGGCCAGAGGAGAACTGGCACCCCGACTGAGCCTGGTTTCTCCCAAGGTTTTTTTTTCTCCATTCTGACCCTGAAGGAGCTTTGGTTCCTTACCACTGTCGCCTTTGGCTCGGCTTGCTCAGTTGGGGACACCTGAATTTTCAATGAAATATTCAACTAAAATGTAAACTATATTACCGATCTGCCCGCATTGACGCTATATGATACTTGAGATTAGCTGGATAACATCACCGTTTCACCAGAGCGGCTGTACAGCCGAATCAAATTCTGTTGCATTATTTCCCTGTTAACATTGTGAAGCTGCTTTGAAACAATCAGCCTTGTAGAAAGCGCTGTATAAGTAAAGATGACTTGACTTGACTGGAGTAATGATGCTGAAAATACAGCTTTGATCACAGGAATAAATTAAATTTTAAAGTATATTCACATAGAAAACAGACATTTTAAATTGTAATAATATTTCTCAATATTACAGTTTTTTTCTGTTTGTTTATTTTTATTAATGATGAGCAGAAATGTTTCTTTCAAAAACAGTAAAAATAGTCGTGTTTCCAGGCGTTTGACCTGTTCTGTATAATGCTCATTGTTAGTTAATGTGTGCTAATGCATTAACTAATATAAACAAATCAGACATTTCTGATTATTATCAATGTTGAAAACACTTCATATTTTTGTGAAACCGTGATGCATTTTATTTTTCAGAATTCTTTAAATAGAATTTCAAAGAACAGCATTTATTTAAAATAGAAATCTTTTGTTACATTATAACAAACCTTTTTCTGTGACCTTTAATCATATTCAATGCATCCTTGATGAATACAAGTATTAACTGCTTTAAAAAAATCTCACTGACCCCACACTTTAGTTAAATTCTGACTCGATGAAACTGACAGGAATGCATAAGCAGTTTTCTTTAGACAATACACATCTCGTTGTTGTTGTGTTTTTGTTTGGGCGCCGCTACACGTCACTGTAATGTTGCACCTGAGCG
>CM031950.1:19702195-19722195 GCA_018749465.1 Paracanthobrama guichenoti
TCTTTTATAATGCTGTGCGCTTGAGTTGTGATTGTGTCCTACATTGTTGCAGATCTGTTGGGGATGTTACCTACTGTATGAAGAGACTCGTGCAACAGGTAAACAAACTATTCATATGGTGTGCCATGTATAATGTGCCATTCTGTGGGACAAATGGCAAATATTCACAGTGGAAAGAAAGTCAAACGCTTTCAGAAAATCACGAGGGTCAATAAATGACTATCCTGTTAATTGTTCCATTGCAATTTAATTTAAGTCAAATAATTAGCGTCGAAAGTGGATTGTTAAAATATGATTATGATGATCAAATGCAATCTCAATGAAAGTTAGCCACAGTGGCTGATGAGCAAAACGGTTCATGTCAAGCCCTGATTACAAAGCTTATGATAACTTTTCGAATTTCGTAAAAGAAGATATTTTGAAGAATATGGGTAAACATTTTACATTCAACTGTTTACATCTTATTGTGTGTATAACTGAACAAAGAGACTCATACAGGTTTGGAACAGCTTGAGGGTGAGTAAAGGATGACAGCGTTTTTGGGTGAACTGTCCCTTTAAAGGATCCCTTTGGATCTGAGTGGATCAGAGTGTGTGAGAACACTGAGCTCTTTCAGAAGCTGATTTACTCTGATCGTCATGTTTCTGTAAGTCTCCCTCCATCAGGTGCCCATATTTCTGCTACGAGTGTCCGTATGAAGCACCATCATCAGACTCTGACTCCTGTAGCTGAATAAACTACAGCATATGATCTCAAAACACATGAGTTCAGTCATCATGAGTCAGCTCATCTCCTCATTTTAGCTTCAAATTAGTAAAGATAATTCACTCTCAATCTCTAAACCACCATGCTGTCCATCTCTATGGACCTGCTGTTCATTATGAACGGATGATTCGGCTCCTTTTTTTGCTTTTTAATCAGATTATGCTGGTTAAACCTCTTTTTGTTGACTCTTTCACGATAGCCAAAGCAGATTCATTCACTGCCCCTGTTATTGAACCAGAACTTTACCATAGAAACATGCGGCAAGTTTTTAGATTTTACGAAAATAACTTAAATTTAAACTCTATATTAATTTTAAATCTGAAGTGCTCAATCAGTTTTTTCACCTTTTATAATATACTGACAATCACCATAACAACACATGTGGTAAAGAGCAAGTCACGTGATGAATCAAAGAAGCCTTTTTCACAAGCTGAGATAAATATTAATATATCCACAAGTTTCCTACGCCCCATGAAGCCTTGAGTCAAAAGGTGGCTAGAAGGTCATAAACCCAAAACACCATCATGGTAACAGAAACTGCTCTTCCTCGGTATTTCTGTCGTGTTTTCCAGCACAAATATCTAAACATTCTTAAATCAAGATGCATTTACTGGAGAAGCAAACTTACTGAAGATATTAAGTCTGGTTTTATGACACATTGTCAAAGTTAAGTGAGTTAATGCTTAAAACTAGGGAAAAATATCTGCCCAATGTGGTTAATTAATAACTTAATTCAAAGTGAATACAAGTTTATATTTCTGACCACAGTGGCAGATGTTTGTTCATGTTTTAAACATTAACTATCTATGCATCTCCAGTAAATGTATCTTTGATTTAAGGATGTTTAGACATTTGTGCTGAAATACTGAGGAAGAAAATCTTTGCATGTCACTAAAATGATGCAATAAACAATAACTTAGCAACACGATGTAACGTAAATCACACACACACACACACACAACATCATGGCATTATTCCTGGATAACTCTTGATTCACTATATGTTGGTGTTGTTCACATTGTATGCACTTACACGCCGATTGCCAACAAAACACACACATTTGCTGTAGTCTCACTCGCTCCGGAAACACAAACTGCATCCACTGTTCCCTTAACGCTGGGTTATTTGGGAAGCTGAACAAGATGATCTCTCCCTCACAGCAGAAACACACTTCTTTAGTGACATTGTTGATCTCGTGTCTAAAAACACAACGCCAGCGCCGCCGACGGCTCCCGTAACCCGAACGTAGCTCGTTGATGGACTCTTGCTCTCGCTCTGGTCGGTGTGTGTGTGTGTGTGTGTGTGTGTGTGTGTGTGTGTGTGTGTGTGTGTGTGCGTGCGCACGCTCGTCCGGAAGAAGTGCCCATATAAGGAATTCCATCCTTTATGATGTCATACAGGGCCATATTCGGAAAAAAAACTTGTGTTCTGTGTTTGGCACAGAAATACTCTGTCACATGTCCAACTCGTTTTTTGAAAGTTTCTCCATGTTTATCATGAGAATCAACTCTTTACCCGTGTAAATAAGGCAGAATGCATGAAATAGCATTAGACCACCTTTAAACAAAAAAACCATCAAATGTGAGCTGTGACACGGGTAATTATTTGCATGGTCAATTTATGAATTATTTTGTTTTTTTACTGTAAATTATAAAACAGCTTGATATTTTCACTTCTAAAAACTGTACATTTAACTGTATTTTATTGAAATGTCCTATAGGATTTCATTGAATATATTAAACCACTTAACTGTTTTTTACTGCATTCTTACAGTCTTTTAAAAGTACCATCATGTTTAGTGTGCACTTGGCTATTTTACCTCATATTTTAATGCAACGCTAGATTAAAGTTCAAAAGAACAGCATTTAAGAAATTCATTTAAGCATTTAAGAGCTTAAAGAAATGAATACATTTATTCAGCAAGGACGCATTAAATTGATGAAGTGACAGTATAGACATTTTATAATATAGCAAAGGCTTTATATTTCAGATAAATGCTGTTCTTTTGAACTTTATTCATTAAATAATCCTGAAAAAAAATTGTACACAACTCTTTTCAACATTGATAATAATCATAAATGTGTGTTGAGCATCAGATCATCATATTAGAATCATGTGACACTGAAGACTGGAGTAATGATGATAAATTCAGCTTTGATCACAGGAATAAATCACACTTTACTATATATTCACATAGAAAAAGTTATTTTAAATTGTAAAAATATTTCACAATATTACTGTTTTTGAATCAAATAAATGCAGCCTTGGTGAGCAGAAGAGACTTCTTTAAAAACATTTTAAAAATCTTACCGTTCTAAAACCTTTGACCGGTAGTGTCTCTCAAACAGTGATTCTGCTTTGGTATCCACAGATGCTTATGCTGTATAATAAGAAGAGGAGTGAAAACGCCAGGGATGATGAATGAGGTGAAACGTCCATGCTGTGGAATTCCTTCAGAGTGACGCTCATGTGGGATGAGATTGTGTCCTTACATTTGGGGAGTTTAAGAAACATCATCAATCTGCTGAGCAGAGGCGGGTTGAGATAAGAGATTCAAGATTCAAGATTCAAGAGTTTTATTTGTCACATACACAGTTATATACAGAATATACAACCGGCAGTGAAATGTAAACAGGTCCGCTCCATGGACAGTGCAAATTCACAGTTAAAAACACAAGGAAGAAATTATAATAGAAATAGGATATAAAAAAAGTACTATCTATATATATATATATATATGTCCATATCTGTAGAATTATAAATAATCAAGTCAAGAGAAAAAAAGGTAACAAATAAGGATAAAGTGGAATAAAATAATTGAAGTAGACTTTGCAGTGAGTAAACTGTAGACTTATAAATATGTGGTTAACAAATGTATAAAGAGTATAATGTGCAAACAGGTTTATGACAGGTTGTTACACAGTAACAACGAGAACAGAAAGTGCAGTGCAATGTCAGTGTATCGATGTTTATCCTGACGTGAAGTCACGTGATGTTAAGTGACTGAGTTCAGGAGTCTGATGGCCTGGGGAAGAAGCTCCTCCTGAGTCTCTCAGTTTTGGCCATCAGGCTTCGAGCGCTTACCAGATGGTAGCAGCGTGAAATGAGGGTTTGCAGGGTGATTAGAGTCCTTGATGATCTTGGTAGCTCTACCTTTGCAGCGTTTGGTGTAGACGTCCTGCAGAGGCGGAGAGCTGACCCTGAGATACGCCGGATAAGCGCCACGACTCTTTGCAGGGCTTTGCGGTCATGACTGGTGCTGTTCCCATACCACGCTGTGATGCACTGAGTTAAAACACTTTCTATCGCCCCTAAATAGAAAGTTTTCAGGATAGCTGGTGAAAGCCTGAATTTCCTCAGCTGGCGCAGGTGGTACAGTCTTTGCCTGGCTTTTTTCACCTGTGTCTGAATGTGAGCAGTCCAGGTCAGGTCCTCGGAGATGTTTACTCCCAAGAGAGAGTTTATGCTCTGAGGAAAGATGTTTTCATTGTTCTGGCCACAGATTATAGGAGTATGTTTTACAATAATAAAAAACTATTTCAGTCTTTACATAACGAACTGAAACTTACTGTATAGAAATATAGTTGCTCCTGAAATAGAAGCCAAATAATATCATTATATTCCAAAGCATATACACCAATCAGGCATAACATTATGACAGGTGAATAACACTGATTGTGTCCTTATCACGGCTCCTGTTAGTGGGCGGGATATATTAGGCAGCAAGTGAACATTTTGTCCTCAAAGTTGATGTGTTAGAAGCAGGAAAAATGGGCAAGCGTAAGGATTTGAGCGAGTTTGACAAGGGCCAAATTGTGATGGCTAGACGACTGGGTCAGAGCATCTCCAGAACTGCAGCTCTTGTGGGGTGTTCCCGGTCTGCAGTGGTCAGTATCTATCAAAAGTGCTCCAAGGAAGGAACAGTGGAGAACCGGCCACAGGGTCATGGGCGGCCAAGGCTCATTGATGCACGTGGGGAGTGAAGGCTGGCCTGATGGCTCAATCTCAGTCTTTCTGTGATCAGTTCTAATGGTGATCTGGTCGTGTGTGTGTGTGTGTGTGTGTGTGTTTTCACTCATCTTCATTATCTGCTGACTGCTGTTTTATCCAAGTTCATGCTGTAATAATAATGATATTAGTCAGATGTAGCACTGAGTGAGTCAAGTCATCTTTATTTATATAGCGCTTTTTACAAGGCTGATTGTTTCAAAGCAGCTTCACAGTGTGAACAGGAAAACTGTTCAGCCGCTCTGGTGAAACGGTGATGTCATCAGCTCATTTCAATTATCATATAGTGTCAATGCGGGCAGATCGGTCATTTAGTTGATATAGTTAATTTAGTTTAGTAATTACATTTTCAACTAAATATCCAAATAAATTTAGTTTTCAACTGAGCAAGCCGAGCCAAAGGCGACAGTGGCAAGGAACCAAAACTCCTTCAGGAGGCATAACGGAGAAAAATAAACCTTGGGAGAAACCAGGCTCAGTCGGGGTGCCAGTTCTCCTCTGGCCAATTAACAAACAGCGTATGATTTATTATTTTAGAAGTCATATTAGATCTGAATATTCAAAAGATCGGAGGCATCACGCCGGAGACAGGTTTATTGAGGATACAGACGAGGATTATTGCAACACACTGCTTTCTTAAAGCGGCCTTATTATGCTTATACATATTCTATTAAATGATATTTAATAATTAAAATTTTCCCATAATGTTAAATTAAGATCCAATCACCAAATGTAACTGCAGCATTTTTGCAGCTCCAATAAAAGTGGACACTGTGGTATTTATGCTGTATATGTAGCATAAATACCACAAAGTCCACTTTTATTGGAGCTGCAAGGCCTATGTGTACATTTGGCTGGTTCATTTCAAATTAAACGCCTTACACAAAAATGTGTTGTAAAGCTCTTAAACGCCCTCATTTGAATAAAATGTCTGGAACTTTTTCAGGCCCATCAGAAGGATCCTGAAGAGAGGAAACCCCCGCTGGAGTTTAATGAGGGGCCTGTAAGGAATGCAGATTGGAGTCGTGTTGAATGAGTATACCTGTCTTTACACCATCAGCCCAAGCAGTTTAATTAAGCAGCGTCTGCTCTCGTGCTCAGCGTGAGCGTTTATCAGCTCAGATGAGTGCGATCAGAGCTGTATTAATGTCAAAGCAGATCAGAGTAAACGGGCAGTTGACATGACACGACAGCAGCTGTTCAGAACAATCTGCAGAATATACTTTAGATTAGTTTTTTTACTATATTGAACTATATTTCATAGTTCTATATTTTATGTCAAAATAATAATAAAAGTATAAAATAATAGATATTTCATCGCATGACTATATTACTGGCATGTTAACTGAGTAAGACGGTTATCATCTAGGATATAGAGAGATAAATGCATTACATGTTGAATGTGTTTTTTAAACCCTTAATTAGCGATATTATTGTCAAGCATAGCATTATGACTTCCTAATATTGTGTTGGTCCCCCTTTATGCTGCTAAAACAGCCCTGACCCGTCGAGGCATGGACTTCACTAGACCCCTGAAGGTGTGCTGTGGTATCTGGCACCAAGATGTTAGCAGTAGATCCTTTAAGTCCTGTAAGTTGTGAGGTGGGGCCTCCATGGATTGGGCTTGTTTGTTCTGCACATCCCACAGATGCTCAATTGGATTGAGATCTGGGGAATTGGGAGGCCAAGTCAACACCTCAAACTTGTTCTTCCATTGCTCCGTGGTCCAGTTCTGATGCTCACGTGCCACTGTTGGTGCTTTCGGCGGTGGACAGGGGTCAGCATGGGCACCCTGACTGGTCAGCGGCTATGCCGCCCCATACGCAACAAACTGAGATGCTCTGTGTATTCTGACAGCTTTCTATCAGAACCAGCATTAACTTCTTGAGCAGTTTGAGCTCCAGTAGCTCGTCTGTTTGATCGGACCACACGGGCCAGCCTTCGCTCCCCACGTGCATCAATGAGCCTTGGCCGCCCATGACCCTGTGGCCGGGTCACCACTGTTCCTTCCTTGGAGCACTTTTGATAGATACTGACCACTGCAGACCGGGAACACCCCACAAGAGCTGCAGTTTTGGAGATGCTCTGACCCAGTCGTCTAGCCATCACAATCTGGCCCTTGTCAAACTCACTCAAATCCTTACGCTTGCCCATTTTTCCTGCTTCTAACACATCAGCTGTGTTACTGTTTATTATTGTTGTTATTATTTGTGCACTTATGCATACATCTTTCATGCATTTCTTATTGAGAGACTATATGAAATAATGATTTAAAATAAATTGTGAACAATTGCAACATTCTCTCTCGGCTATATACTATGTTCTTTGTCAACTACCCCAATTCTGTCAGGTTTTACAGCTGAATTAGCTTAAACGAACACTCATTTGTGATGAAGGTCATGTAAAAGTGCTCAGAGGTTTTGGCCATCTGCTCCTGAAGACAGAGAGAGAGAGAGAGAGAGAGAGAGAGAGAGACACGGAGAGAGAGAGACACGGAGAGAGAGAGAGACACGGAGAGAGAGAGAGACACGGAGAGAGAGAGAGAGAGAGAGAGAGAGAGAGAGAGAGAGAGAGAGAGAGAGAGAGAGAGAGAGAGAGAGAGAGAGAGAGAGAGAGAGAGAGAGACACGGAGAGAGAGAGAGAGACACGGAGAGAGAGAGAGAGACACGGAGAGAGAGAGAGAGACACGGAGAGAGAGAGAGAGAGAGAGAGAGAGAGAGAGAGAGAGACAGAGAGAGAGAGAGAGAGAGAGAGAGAGAGAGAGAGAGAGAGAGAGAGAGAGAGAGAGAGAGAGAGAGAGAGAGAGAGAGAGAGAGAGAGAGAGAGAGAGAGAGAGAGAGAGAGAGAGAGAGAGAGAGAGAGAGAGAGAGAGAGAGAGAGAGAGAGAGAGAGAGAGAGAGAGAGAGAGAGAGAGAGAGAGAGAGAGAGAGAGAGAGAGAGAGAGAGAGAGAGAGAGAGAGAGAGAGAGAGAGAGAGAGAGAGAGAGAGAGAGAGAGAGAGAGAGAGACAGAGAGAGAGGGAGGGAGAGAGAGAGAGAGAGAGAGAGACACGGAGAGAGAGAGCGAGAGAGAGAGGGAGGAGTTCTTCAGTGACTAAGACAATCAAAGTGAGGGAGAGAGAGGAGCAAGAGAGATGAAGATTTAACAGATTGTGCAACAGCAGCCAGCAGACGGGAGTTTGATAGAAGCAGGATAAAGGATTGGATAAACATCCACTCCGTGTTTTCCATCATCCCGCAGGAGAGTAACTCACCAGCAGTGAAGTGAACCAAACGAGACACAGATAACAGACAGAACTTCACTCATGCCGGATGAAAGCACGGTGATGATGATGATGATGTGGGAATATTTCGGCAAGTGTCTGCAGGTTTAGAGGCTGGAAGTTGAGAATCACTTCAGGACATGGAGTTTGGACGGATTTATTTACGATATAAAAGAGCAGTCCTGCTGTCATTGATGTTCAAGCTGGGTAAGACACATCTTTATGATTCTAAAGCTCATTTGAGCAATTTTTTTTTTTTTTTTTTTCCCAGCAAGGATGCATTCAATTAATCAAAAGTGACAGTAAAGACATTTATAATGTTTCAGAAGATTTATATTTCAAATAAATGCTGCTTTCTTTAACTTTCTATTCAAAAAATATATTTTTTTTATCATAGTTTCAACAATATAAGAAGCAGCACAACTGTGTTTAACATTGATAATAATCATAAATGTTTCTTGAGCAGTAAATCAGAATCATTAGTGAAGGGTCATGTGACACTGAAGACTGGAGTAATGATGATAAATTCAGCTTTGATCACAGGAATAAATGACACTTTACTGTATATTCACATAGAGAACAGCTTGTCAATCTACATTGTAAAAATATTTCAAATTTTTACTGTAATTTTGATCAAATAAATGCAGCCTTGGTGACTTTCAAAACATGACATTTCTTACAGACCTCCAACTTTTCAACAGTGTAGAACACGCCCATAACACTTTTATCATTATAGAAGAGTATAGATATATAGTCACGCTACAGGACGCTGTTGTCACTCCCTGACATACATTAGGCTTTATATGTGATAATCTGAAGTCTCTTCAGTAGCTTTCATTGTATAGATTCTCTATAGCCTGTCATTAAATGATTCAGTGCAACAAGTGTCTCTATGAAGAGTTCAGCATCTGCAGTTGGCAGGTTGTTTTGTCCTGTAGGCAGATGCGTTTACTTTGAGAGAGAGAGTTGCGTTTGTGTGGCGGCACCATCTGCAGTGGGTGAGAGGAGAAGAGAGGGAGAGAAGAGGTGCAGTAATTGGGAATTAGCGCATGTAGAGGACGAGTGCAGCCAGCTGGCCGTCAGATTGTTCAGAACGAGTGATGATCAGAAAAGCCCCTCACTGAGACACACACGGCGCTCCGCATTCAGCACATCCTTTATACATTTACATAATGCCATTCCTGTTGGAACTTCAGTGTCATGTGTTTTAATTTGACATTATTGAGTGCACTTTTTAAATATGTGCTTAAGTGTGTCATGGACGTCTGCCCTCTTTAAGTGCTGTTAAGTGGCCTTCTATTGTATTAATGTTGTTCTGAAAATATAATTTTAAATATACTTATAAGATTTGAAATAAGTGCAATTTAATAAAATATAAAGTTTTGCTTTTCAGTTACTGTGGTGTTCTGGGTTGTTGCTAGGGCATTACTAAGTAATTCTGCATTGTTAGGCTGTTTAAGATGTGGTTGGTTGCTAAGGTGTTGCTAGGGGAATTATAGGGTGTTGTTGATTGCTAGGGTGTTGCTTGGCTTTTTCTAGGGTGTTAGGATGTTGTGGTTGGTTGCTAGGGCGCTGGTTGCTGGTTTATAGGATGTTGGTGGTTGCTAGGGCATTGCTTGGCTGTTTCTAGGGTGTTGTGGTTGATTGCTAGGGCGTTGCTTGCTGGTTTATAGGGTGTTGGTGGTTGCTAGGGCATTGCTAGGCTGTTTCTAGGATGTTGTGGTTGGTTGCTATAGGGTGTTGCTGGTGGTGGTTAGGGTGTTGCTAGGCTGTTTCTAGGGTTTAGGGTGTTGCTTGCTGGTTTATAGGTGTTGTTGTTGGTTGCTAAGGCATAGCTAGTCTTTTTCTAGGGTGGTGTTGTTTGCTAGGGCGTTGCTAGTTTGTTTCTAGGATGTTGTGGTTGGTTGCTAGAGCATTGCTAGGTGATTTATAGGGTGGTGTTGTTGATTGCTAGGGTATTGCTAGACTTTTTCTAGGGTGTTGTGTATGATTGCTAGGCTGTTTATAGGGTGTTGTGTTTGATGGCTAGGGTGTTGCTTGCTGGTTTATAGGTGTTGTTGTTGGTTGCTAGGGCATTGCAGACTTTTTCTGGGGTGTTGTCTGTGGTTGCTAGGGCGTTGCTATGCTGTTTTAGGGTGTTAATGGCTAGGGCATTGCTTGGTGGTTTATATATTGTTGTTGCCGATTGTTAGGCTGTTTCTAGGGTGTTGTTGGTGGTTTATAGGGCATTGCTAGGCTGTTTCTAGGATGTTATGTGTGATTGCTAGGTGATTTATATGGTGGTGTTGGTGGTTGCTAGGGCGTTGCTAGTCTGTTTCTAGGGTGTTGTTGGTGGTTGTTTGGGTGTTACTTGGTGGTTTCTAGGGTGTTGTTGGTGGTTGCTAGGGCATTGCTAGGGTGTTGTTGGTGGCAGGTAGGACGTTGCTATGCTGTTTCTAGGGTGTGGTTGTAGTTGTAGTTTCAAGGGCATGTTGTGGGTGGATATGACCTTTTAATGTTCATCCGTGGGATTTTTCTGCCTGTTTTCTGGTCCAGCAGGTGAAAATGGTGCATCTGATCACTTAGTAAAGTAGCAGCACACTCTCCTCAACAACACACATGATTTGAGGAATCATTTATGTCTGAATGATTCACATTCTGTTAGCATGAGCAATAGTAAACATGATGCTTGTGACTAATGAGCTGTTTATCACAGGTCATCATTAACTTATGAATGAAACAGTAGCGCGTCATCATGCTGTTCCGACAAGTGTGTGTCTCATTGTTCTGGTGGGAGTTTCAGCTCCACCCTAATGAAGCTATGACCTATTTCTGCACTTGCGGGAAGCCTGAATTCTGGGTACTTTTGGGCAGATTGAAAGCGCAGGGCAAGACTTGCGGCATAGTTGACCATCGCCATGGAAACCCCGCTGGAGAGCGCTCCCACTTCACTCTTTGTGTTTAAGTGGAATAGCAGCTCACATTTGTTTTGATTGAATGTATCTTTAAGCTCTGATGAAGCTTGACCACGACGGGATGGACTTGAAAACAACATGTAAAATTCTTTCTCCAGGGAGTTATTGTTGTTTTCCAAGTATATAGTTACATTAAACCCATGATCTCCAGAAATGTGTTTGTGTTTTCTGGTATAGAGGAACATTTTCTGGAGTTATTTTGTTCTCTTGAGGATCTTTTTTTAAAATTTAAAAATATATCAGATTTTTTTTCTAATATATTTAGATTTTTATTTATCAAAAATAATCGATTAATTTAATGAATCCTTGCTGAATAAAAGTATTCATTTAATTATTTGTGTGTGTGTGTCTGTGTGTGTATGTATGTGTGTGTGTGTGTGTGTGTGTGTGTCTGAGTGTCTGTGTGTGAGTCTGTCTGTCTGTGAGTGTGTGTGTGTGTGTGTGTGTGTCTGAGTGTGTGTGTGTGTGTGTGTGTGTGTGTGTGTGTGTGTCTGAGTGTGTGTGTGTGTGTGTGTGTGTGTGTGTGTGTCTGAGTGTGAGTGAGTCTGTCTGTCTGTCTGTGTGAGTCTGTCTGTGTTTGTGTGTATGTGTAAGTCTGTGTGTTTGTGTGAGTCTGTCTGTGTGTGTAAGTCTGAGTGTCTGTCTTTGTATGAGTCTGTATTTGAGTGAGCGTGTGAGTCTGAGTGCCTATGTGAGGCTGTGTGTGTGTGTGTGTGTGTGCGAGAGTGAAAAGGAAAAGAGTGCTTGTGTGTGTGTGAGTGCCTGTGTGTGCGTGTGAGAGTGTGTGCGTGTGAGTGTGAGTGTGAGTGAGTGTGAGTGAGTGTGAGTGAGTGTGAGTGAGTGTGAGTGAGTGTGAGTGAGTGTGAGTGAGTGTGAGTGAGTGTGAGTGTGAGTGTGCGTGTGAGTGTGCGTGTGAGTGTGCGTGTGAGTGTGCGTGTGAGTGTGCGTGTGAGTGTGCGTGTGAGTGTGCGTGTGAGTGTGCGTGTGCGTGTGCGTGTGAGTGTGAGTGTGAGTGTGTGCGTGAGAGTGTGAGTCTGAGTGCCTGTGTGTGTGTGTGTGTGAGAGTGTGTGCGGGTGAGTGTGAGTGTGAGTGTGAGTGTGTGTCTGAGTGCCTGTGTGTGTATGTCTGAGTGCCTGTGTGTGTATGTCTGAGTGCCTGTGTGTGTGAGTGCCTGTGTGTGTGAGTGCCTGTGTGTGTGTGAGTGCCTGTGTGTGCCTGTGTGTGTATGTCTGAGTGCCTGTGTGTGTATGTCTGAGTGCCTGTGTGTGTGTGAGTGCCTGTGTGTGTGTGAGTGCCTGTGTGTGTGTGAGTGCCTGTGTGTGTGTGAGTGCCTGTGTGTGTGTGAGTGCCTGTGTGTGTGTGAGTGCCTGTGTGTGTGTGAGTGCCTGTGTGTGTGTGAGTGCCTGTGTGTGTGTGAGTGCCTGTGTGTGTGAGTGCCTGTGTGTGTGAGTGCCTGTGTGTGTGAGTGCCTGTGTGTGTGAGTGCCTGTGTGTGTGTGTGTGTGTGTCTGAGTGCCTGTGTGCGTGTGAGTCTGAGTGCCTCTGTGTGTGTGTGTGTGTGTGTGTGTGTGTGTGTCTGAGTGCCTGTGTGTGTGTCTGAGTGCCTGTGTGTGTGTCTGAGTGCCTGTGTGTGTGTCTGAGTGCCTGTGTGTGTGTGAGTGTGAGTGCCTGTGTGCGTGTGAGTCTGAGTGCCTGTGTGCGTGTGAGTCTGAGTGCCTGTGTGTGTGAGTGTGAGTGCCTGTGTGTGTGTGAGTCTGAGTGCCTGTGTGTGTGTGTGAGTGTGTGCGTGTGTGTCTGAGTGCCTGTGTGTGTGTGAGTCTGAGTGCCTGTGTGTGTGTGAGTCTGAGTGCCTCTCTGTGTGTGTGTGTGTGTGTGTGTGTGTGTGTGTGTGTTTGTGTGAGTCTGTCTGTGTGTGTAAGTCTGAGTGTCTGTGTGTGTGTGAGTGAGCGTGTGAGTCTGAGTGCCTGTCTTTGTATGAGTCTGTGTGTGTAAGCCTGAGTGTCTGTGTGTGTGTGTGTGTGTGAGTGAGCGTGTGAGTCTGAGTGCCTATGTGAGTCTGTGTGTGTGTGTGTGCGAGTGCGAGCGTGTGTGCGTGCGAGTGTGAGTCTGAGTGCCTGTGTGTGCGTGTGTGTGAGTGCCTGTGTGTGCGTGTGAGAGTGTGTGCGTGTGCGTGTGCGTGTGAGTGTGAGTGCCTGTGTGTGCGCGTGTGAGAGTGTGTGCGTGTGTGCAGTGAGTGTGAGTGCCTGTGTGTGCGCGTGTGAGAGTGTGTGCGTGTGCGTGTGCGTGTGAGTGTGAGTGCCTGTGTGTGCGTGTGAGAGTGTGTGCGTGTGAGTGTGTGTGTGTGCGTGTGTGCGTGAGAGTGTGAGTCTGAGTGCCTGTGTGAGAGAGTGCGAGTGCCTGTGTGTGTGTGTGTACGCGTGTGTGCGTAAGAGTGTGAGTCTGAGTGCCTGTGTGTGTGTGTGAGAGTGTGTGCGTGTGTGTCTGAGTGCCTGTGTGTGTGTGTGTGTGTGTGTGTGTGTGTCTGAGTGCCTGTGTGTGTGTGAGTGTGAGTGCCTGTGTGTGTGTGAGTCTGAGTGCCTGTGTGTGTGTGTGAGTGTGTGCGTGTGTGTCTGAGTGCCTGTGTGTGTGTGAGTCTGAGTCCCTGTGTGTGTGTGAGTCTGAGTGCCTCTGTGTGTGTGTGTGTTTGTGTGTGTGTGTGTGTGTGTGTGTTTGTGTGAGTCTGTCTGTGTGTGTAAGTCTGAGTGTCTGTCTTTGTATGAGTCTGTGTGTGTGTAAGCCTGAGTGTGTGTGTGTGTGTGTGTGTGTGTGTGTGTGTGTGTGTGTGTGTGTGTGTGTGTGTGTGAGTGAGCGTGTGAGTCTGAGTGCCTATGTGAGTCTGTGTGTGTGTGTGTGTGTGTGTGTGTGTGTGTGTGAGAGAGTCTGAGTGCCTCTGTGTGTGTGTGAGTCTGTGTGTGTAAGCCTGAGTGTCTGTGTGTGTGTGTGAGTGAGCGTGTGAGTCTGAGTGCCTGTGTGAGTCTGTGTGTGAGTGTGAGTGCCTGTGTGTGTGTGTGTGTGTGTGTGTGTGTGTGAGTCTGAGTGCCTGTGTGAGTCTGTGTGTGAGTGCGAGTGCCTGTGTGTGTGTGTGTGTGTGTGTGTGTGTGTGAGTCTGAGTGCCTGTGTGTGTGTGTGTGTGTGTGTGTGTGTGTGAGTGTGAGTCTGAGTGCTTGTGTGTGTGAGTGTTTCCTCCCTCCTCTCTCTCGTGTTGGTGAGAGTCAGTACCAGCCTCTGGATTGGTCCATCTTTCTGCTGCGGCTCAGAGGAGGTTCATCTCTCTGAGAGCTGTTGGACACAGAGCGGTCAGAGGGCGTCAGGGTCAGATAACAGCAGGGTTAAAAAGCACAGCATTCCTCCTCTACACAGACAAAAGTGTTGCAAGGATTAAAGCGTCTTCATAGCAGGACAGACACTAATGGGTGAATGAGTGTTTGATAAAGTCTAGGAGCGGCTCTCGCTTTACAAATGAGATCAAATATGTAATTTGGTTTTCTTCTAGAAACACATGCAAAAAGACAATTCAAATAATATTAAAAGTTGGATAGTACATCCTGATTCACCTGCATACAAACCATATTCTCACTTCTCACAAGCCATATACACTATATAGCATATCTCGGCTGCATGATTGTTTATATCGTTGCACAAATGTAAATTGTATTATCGCACAACTCTTTATATAAAGTTGGATATATATTATATCCAACGTTATTTGCATGCATACCGTACACTCAAACATCGCCAAGCTATTAGGATATTATAAAGATTAACATCATGATTTTCTGTGAAGTTGCTTTGAAACTGTGTGTATTACATAAAAATAATTTTTTTAATGTTGAACATGGAGCCACAAATTTGATTCTCATTTGTTCAGGAGTTATAACAGCGGTTAGTTGAAATATGCAACAAAGAAAACATGACAGAAACAGTCTGTATATGAAATGCCTTAAGCAAGAGACTGTACCTGTGTGTTCATTACACACCGCTTTAGAGTTTCATCAAAACAGGATTTGGGGAAACTTGAGCTCAAGGTTGTTTGTGTGCAGTTATCTGTGCGGATTGTAGCGTTAGGGTCACTTACACGTTTCTAATGGCTCTCTGCTGTAATGCTGGAAAACACTGCAGATGACCGTAGACCGAGAACAGGATGTTGATAAAATACTGGCCTAAAATACTGTAACTGTAGTATTTTTGTCTTGTTTTTCAGTACAAATATCAAATTTTTCTTAAATGAAGATGCATTTACTTCAGAAGCAAAATGACTGAAGATATTAAGTCTTGTTTAATAAAATATGTATCAAAATATTTTGACTGTGGAAGACTGTGCTTTTATTTACTATTTTACTTTCTTTTGCTCTCAATTTTTACAAACTTATCATCTGCATTGATCTGCTATGACAGCAAAACTCTTTTGGACATTGGTTACCGCTACACTGGACTGTTTCAGGACACTTTCACCGATCCTCTGTGGCCATCTGAGATCCTTCGGAACGGCGAGTTGAACAATGGCCAGAGTCGACGGCGAAGAATGAAGAAACACCGTGGGAAACGCGCTGGTATCCGCAACAGACTGAGGAAAAGGGCATTCAGCCCTCCTCTCCCGAGCATTCTGCTCGCAAATGTCCAATCCTTGGAAAATAAGATGGACGATCTTAGAGCCAGGATAAGTTTTCAACGGGACATGAGAGACTGTAACATCTTTCTTGGCTTTATCTGGCCTTCATGATGTTGCCAGCGGCATCATAAACAAACACCCCGACGCGGCGTTCATCGCGGGCGATTTTAACAAAGCAAACCTAAAGAAAGTCTTGCGTGGTCACTTCCAGCGTTTGGCAAATCGGATCATGCCGCCATTTTCCTCACTCCCGAATACAAACAAAGGCTCGTGCAGGAACCCCCGGTGAGGCGGGAAGTTAAGCGCTGGTCACCCCACTCAGAGACCGCGCTACAGGCAGCTCTGGATGATGTTGACTGGGACATGTTCCGAGCGAGTTCAGCTGACGTCAGCGAGTTCACAGACGTGGCGCTTTGCTTCATCAACACAAACAACAACAATAACGTCCTTCTCAAATCAGAAACCGTGGGTGGACAATTCAATCCGTGCTGCAGTGAACACACGCACTGCCGCATACAACGCTGGTCTCCTAACGGGGAATATGAATGAATACAGATCGTCCTGTTATGCTCTGCGGCATGCAGTTAAAGCCGCAAAGCTCCGTTATAGGGATCGAGTGGAGTCTCATTTGCAACTCAACGACTCCTGGCGCATGTGGCAGGGACTGAGGACCATCTGTTCTTTTGGATCTAAATCCTCTGCAGAGGTGAGAGCTGATCCGTCGCTTGTGAATGAGTTCGAACTCTTTCTACGCTCGCTTTGACTGTAACCGCGGCAATGCAACTCCGCCAAGTGGCGCGTCAGAGGGAATTACTCAGAGCAGCAACAATCACGTGATCTCTGTCTCAGAGGATGAAGTTCGGAGAGCACTCAAGCGTGTGGACGTCAGGAAAGCTGCTGGGCCGGATGGTATTTCAGGCCGTGTTCTGCGGTCCTGTGCTGATCAGCTCGCCGGGTTGTTTACATCTATCTTTAATGAGTCCCTCGCTACATCTGTGGTCCCCACCTCCTTCAAAAAATCCACCATCATTCCTGTCCCTAAGAACAGTAAACCCTCTTGCCTAAATGACTATCGTCCAGTGGCTCTCACGTCTATAGTCATGAAGGTCTTTGAGAGACTCATTAAAAACACCATTTGCTCCTTCATTCCTGACACTTTGGACCCTCTTCAGTTTGCCTATCGTCCCAATAGATTGACTGAAGATGCCATCCCTCATGTCCTCCACTCCTCCCTCACTCACATCGACAGCAAAAGTGGGAACTATGTAAGGCTGCTATTTATTGACTATAGCTCAGCCTTTAACACCATAGTTCCCATTAAGTTTTCGGCCTGAATCCTTCTCTCTGCCACTGGATTGAGGACTTCCTCACTGGCAGGCCTCAGGTGGTGAGAGTAGGCCAGTCCACCTCCACCTCCATCACCCTGAGTGTGGGAGCTCCACAGGGCTGTCCTCTTGAGTCCCCTGCTCTACTCTCTCTACACGCATGACTGTTTGTCCACACACAGCTCCACCTCTATCATCAAATTTGCTGATGATACTGTTGTCCTGGGCCTCATTTCCAACAACGAGATGGCATACTTGGACGAGGTGGAGCATCTAACATCATGGTGCCAGGACAACTGTCTCTCTCTGAATGTTGGCAAGACCAAAGAAATGATAGTGGACTTCAGGAAGAGACAGCAACGGACATACTCCCCCCTCATGATCAGCGGGTCACCAGTAGAGAGCGTGAGCAGCTTCAAGTACCTGGGTGTAAACATTTCCGAGGACCTGACCTGGACTGCTCACATTCAGACACAGGTGAAAAAAGCCAGGCAAAGACTGTACCACCTGCGCCAGCTGAGGAAATTCAGGGTGTCACCAGCTATCCAGAAAACTTTCTATTTAGGGGCGATAGAAAGTGTATTAACTCAGTGCATCACAGCGTGGTATGGGAACAGCACAAGTCATGACCGCAAAGCCCTGCAAAGAGTCGTGCGCTTATCCGAGCGTATCTCAGGGTCAGCTCTCCCGTCTCTGCAGGACGTCTACACCAAACGCTGCAAAGGTAGAGCTACTAAAATCATCAAGGACTCTAATCACCCTGCAAACCCTCATTTCACGCTGCTGCCATCTGGTAAGCGCTTCCGAAGCCTGATGGCCAAAACTGAGAGACTCAGGAGGAGCTTCTTCCCCCAGGCCATCAGACTCCTGAACTCAGTCACTTAACATCACGTGACCATCGATATACTGTCATTGCACTGCACTTTCTGTTCTCGTTGTTACTGTGTAACAACCTGTTATAAACCTGTTTGCACATTATACTCTTATACATTTGTTAACCACATATTTATAAGTCTACAGTTTACTCACTGCAAAGTCTACTTCACTTATTTTATTCCACTTCTTTATTTTTACTTTTTCTACTTGACTTGATTATTTATAATTTTTATATATATATATATATATATTAGTACTTTTTTATTCTATTTCTATTATAATTTCCTCCTTGTGTTTTTAACTGTGAATTTGCACTGTCCATGGAGCGGACCTGTTTACATTTCACTGCCGGTTGTATATTCTGTATATAACTGTGTATGTGACAAATAAAACTCTTGAATCTTGAATAAAGTGAGTTTATGCTTAAAAAAAGGAAAATAGGTTTGTGATGTTTTCCCATTTTTTAACTTCACTGACATACTTTTTCTTGTTTTAAGCACAAACTCGCTTCATTTTGATATTTTTTCAGTAATTTTGCTTCTCAAGTAAATGTAGTCTGATTTAAAAATATTAGATATTTTTAATGGAAAACAAGACAAATACTAAGCAAAAAAAAACTAGTGCTGTTAATAAATATATATATATATATATATAGAATACACAGAGCATCTCAGTTTGTTGCGTATGGGGCGGCATAGCCGCTGACCAGTCAGAGTGCCCATGCTGACCCCTGTCCACCGCCGAAAGCACCAACAGTGGCCCGTGAGCATCAGAACTGGACCATGGAGCAATGGAAGAAGGTGTCCTGGTCTGATGAATCACGTTTTTTTTTACATCACGTGGATGGCCATGTGCGTGGCTTACCTGGGGAACACATGGCACCAGGATGCATTATGGGAAGAAAGCGAGCCGGCGGAGGCAGTGTGATGCTTTGGGCAATGTTCTGCTGGGAAACCTTGGGTCCTGCCTTACTTTGACACGTACCACCTACCTAAGCATTGTTGCAGACCATGTACACCCTTTCATGGAAACGGTATTCCCTGGTGGCTGTGGCTCTTCCAGCAGGATAATGCTCCTGCCACAAAGCACAAATGCTTCAGGAATGGTTTGAGGAGCACAACAACGAGTTTGAGGGGTTGACTCGGCCTCCGAATTCCCCAGATCTCAATCCAATCGAGCATCTGTGGGATGTGCTGAACAAACAAGTCCGATCCATGGAGGACCCACCTCACAACTTACAGGACTTAAAGGATCTGCTGCTAACATCTTGGCGCTATACCACAGCACACCTTCTAGTGGAGTCCATGTCTCGATGGGTCAGGGCTGTTTTGGCAGCAAAAGTGGGACCAACATAACATTAGGTCATAATGTTATGCCTGAAAGGTGTATATTATTTTATATATATGGGTCAATGACGTGACGCCTACATTTTTTGTCAGATTTTTTTCTGTTAAAAACTAGTTTAAATGCATAAAAATATACCATATATATATATATACACACACTCACCTAAAGGATTATTAGGAACACCTGTTCAATTTCTCATTAATGCAATTATCTAATCAACCAATCACATGGCAGTTGCTTCAATGCATTTAGGAGTGTGGTCATGGTCAAGACAATCTCCTGAACTCCAAACTGAATGTCAGAATGGGAAAGAAAGGTGATTTAAGCAATTTTGAGCGTGGCATGGTTGTTGGTGCCAGACAGGCCGGTCTGAGTATTTCACAATCTGCTCAGTTACTGGGATTTTCACACACAACCATTTCTAGGGTTTACACAGAATGGTGTGAAAAGGGAAAAACATCCAGTATGCAGCAGTCCTGTGGGCGAAAATGCCTTGTTGATGCTAGAGGTCAGAGGAGAATGGGCCGACTGATTCAAGCTGATAGAAGAGCAACTTTGACTGAAATAACCACTCGTTACAACAGAGGTATGCAGCAAAGCATTTGTGAAGCCACAACACGCACAACCTTGAGGCGGATGGGCTACAACAGCAGAAGACCCCACCGGGTACCACTCATCTCCACTACAAATAGGAAAAAGAGGCTACAATTTGCACGAGCTCACCAAAATTGGACAGTTGAAGACTGGAAAAATGTTGCCTCGTCTGATGAGTCTCGATTTCTGTTGAGACATTCAGATGGTAGAGTCAGAATTTGG